>JAQGCG010000105.1:0-10663 GCA_034699285.1 Liacarus coracinus | reverse complement strand
TTTTGTGTTAATTTTCTTATACTTTTGTTGATTTTTTATTTTATTTTATACTATATATTCTTTGTATTGTTATTTTTAATTATTTTATCTTCACTTTTTTTTTGTTTTATTTATATTGTTATATTTTATATTGTAAATTATTAAATGAGTTAAATTATTTAGCCTAAAAATGAATTGATTAATGGATTCAATTCTACAAGATCAGTGTATGCGTTTATTGAGTCACTTAAAAGTTTATTGAATGTTTCTTTAGCGATATCAATATGAGGTGTTTTCAAATATCCTGGGTTTTCCTTATTCTCGAATTCGGTGCACAACAACACAATTGATGCTATTTCTAATAAGTTCAATAGGTTTACAACTTTAGTGATGTTAATTCCAAAGATTGGTTGATCATAAATTTGGGCAAAACATCGATATTCTGCAGCGGCACATTTAAATCGGATCAACTTTTGAAATGAAATTTGATTCTCATTGAAAGTGTGGCTGACATGTCCAGGTGTTTGAAATAACACTGGCAGATACTCCCAGCTATACATAACTGTTGTGTTGAGAGGCTTATAAGGGAGACACCAATCTGCTGCACGCACAAGACGGTCAAGGTTTGCCTCGGCTGTTCGTTTGCAATATGTGGGTGGCAAGCGCATTGCGTATGAAGTGGTTTGTGCTTCACAGTATTGTTTGTCAAAATATGAGAGAGTAGAATATGCACATACTACTTCTCCAAGAGCTATGAATTTAACGTATTCATCACTATTCTCATAATGTTCTCCACTACTAATGCACAGGTTAATATAGTCAACATAATGCACAAACATTTGCCCTATCACTTCACTAAGGCGCACTTCTTCGAGATTATATAAAGTTTGCGCAGTAGCTGAATGCTCACTATAATACTCTGTTGTATCCATTTCTTTAAAGTCTATAAAATGTGAGGCAAAGCAATTATAGTTTAACATATTTATATAGTAAATGTAAAAGAAATAGAGCAGAATGAAGTGTCGACACAAAAGAAACATACAAGACTGCCAAAATCTTATTTTGAATTTTAACTAAGTTTTTATTCAAAGTAAAATTTGGGCAGAGTAACGCAACGAATATTCAAATGGGGATTTTTAAGGGGGAATTATTAAAATGAAAGGATCGCACCGGAATCTCGAATGAGCACCGTATGCGCCTTTCGGGCCATCCCTTAAGACCGTTTCGGATCTCAGAGGCATCTGCAAAGCTCAACAGGAGCACGGCGCAGGACTAGTGTCAGTGCTTTGCATCTGATCACATAGAATTAATTTCTTTTTTTATGTGTGAATATTATGGCGTTAATTCACAAGTTTAGTCATTTTATTATTATTATTATTATTATTATTTTAATTGTAGTTACTTTAATTCAGATTATTATTGAAAATTGTCTTTCATTTACTATTTAATATTAATAAATATAGTTGAGATTATTAATGATATTTACAATTGGTAGTAATTTTATTAAATGCAATTAATTATGATGGGATGAATCATTCAAGAACTCTCCAACGCAAGCGTTGGTCTCATTTAACAATTTAATAAATGTATATTTTGCGGATTTATAATGAACATGATTTACAAAAGTATATACTGTTCCTTTGTGCACAAATTCAACACATAATGCAATTAAGGAGAATATTTCTAAATATTTTACACTTTTGATTGTCTTAGCAATTAATTCTGTGTTGTATTGGACGTCATTTACAATATTATTTGTCTCATATTCGATAAGTTTGCATTTGAGACTATTTATTGTTTCGAATGAAGACAGAGATTTGTTAATTCGTTTGCTTACTTGACTTGGAACGTGAAAAAGTATTTGAAAACGGTTCCAGCCATAATCAACTTTACAATTATCGGGTTTATTCGGATGAAGAACTTTACATAGATTATATCTATCTTCAAACCATTGCTCAGCTATTTGTAAATGCCTGATCGGAGCAGAAAGATTGTTATTATGACGTGGGTCAGCAGAAATCTGTTTTAGGTTATCGTCGAAATAAGCTAATGTGGAATATGATGACACAAAACTTGCAATAGTTAATAATTCTTGTAGTTTCACATTGAATTGTTCACGTTTTACACTTTCACTCATCACTTTATTATTCTCAATATTCACACATTGTACAAATCGTACATACATTTGGCCGATTATTTCAAATAGTTTATAATTAGTGTATGAACTTAGCTTTTGAGACGAAAGAGTGTCACTTATATAGTAATATGGAATATCCATATTATGTTTGAGTCTGGAAGAATAAAATAATAAATTGAGTGTTTGTTTAATTACTTATATAGTTTTAGTATTTAAGTTTTAATGTTTTGAGGCATTGGTCTAGATTGTCAAGAAATTCACTAAATACTTTTTGTCCCTTTTCTAATGTTTTTGTGGAACGAGGATCATTGTTTATATAATGCCAACGCTCTAGTGCATTAAGATTTGTATAGGCAATCTCGAGATTTAAAGCTTTTTTGTATAAGGTTGCGAACTTTTTATAACCATTATAGTCACTATCGTCGTAATAGTACTCTCCCATGCTTATATAGGCTAAGATTTTGTACTCAATTAAGTCGTATAACTTTTCATGCTTACTCCATAAGAGATTATAAGCAATGCCTTTATGTGAGTAATGATAACTTAATTGTTGATGGGGGAGCCACTCATTATTTTGCTTTTTTATATCAAACCAATCATATTCTTTCAATGTATCTATTAATTTTTCTAAATGATTGTCAAAATCAAGCCTATCACAACTTATAAAGTCACCACAACATATGCGATAAGGACATGTGGCTGAATAGTCTTCTAAACTGTTCACTAATGTGTACAAGATTTCAAACTCACAAATAGATTTATATAGAACATAAACAGGATCAGTTTCTTGTAAGTTATCTCCCTGTTCAACACATACTATAAAGGCGCTAGTTTTAATGTCTAATAAAGCTTCTAGTGTATACGGAAGTCTTAATTTAGTAGTGAGATAGGCATATCCTTCACGAGATATGATTTTTGTCACTTTACATTCAGAGTTACAATTGATTTGTGCTGCCATTAAAGTTAAATATTGTATGATTACTTACAATGTGTATTTTGTAGATATCTAACAATCGTGTCGGTACTGGATTTCTGTATCTGAAGCTATGGACAGGATCTACAGATTGAGTCGTATCAATTTCGTGGTTTAATAGTCCGTAAATCACTGTAAATTCGTTTAGTATATGGATAAGTTTTTTTGTTGTTCTTATGATAGACACCCCTTGTACGTGAAAGTCTGTGTTAGGAATACAAATATGGAATACTTCACGTCTTGTATCAATGTATAGGTCTGGAAAACTATTAAATTTAGCACAAAGTTCTTGAAGAATTGTAAATTCACCGAAAAGAGGGATTCGTGTGAATTTTTGAATATATTTGAAATAGCTTATTGAAATTCCAAGTTCATAGCAGGGATTGTATGTATACCTGTAGTCACTGTTATGGAAACTGAATTTTTAATTGTACAAACTACTTCAAATGAACGAATATTTCTTAGTCTTCGATGTTCATACAATGGTTGAGGAATATGTGATCGTAGAAAAAG
This sequence comes from Liacarus coracinus, assembly GCA_034699285.1. Taxonomy (NCBI): domain Eukaryota; kingdom Metazoa; phylum Arthropoda; class Arachnida; order Sarcoptiformes; family Liacaridae; genus Liacarus; species Liacarus coracinus. Next base: position 7,061 of record JAQGCG010000105.1, on the reverse strand, counting down.
TTGATTAAGCACAGAAACTGGATGACAATCCATATGATGATCACTATATATACAAGTATACAAGAGATGTTAAGAACTTAATTCATTTTCTGTAACCGCCTCTATGTCGAATGCGTGGATAGCGATTCAATCGATAAAGGCTACAAGAGGATCTGTTGGTCTCAGTATCAGTGGGATTGTCTACTTCAATCATTTGATTGACTTGAATGGCACACATATCATTAACGACAGGAGCTTGTCTCCAATTATTAGAAAGAGAGCGAGGGTTATAATAAGGACGAAAGCCGCTACGAAATCGTCGACGTGGCTAATAGGACCTGCCCCGGTTTAGGCTTCGATTCTCGTAATCCCTAAATCCTCTGACCACTCTATTGCCGAATGAATCTACTGTGACGTTTAATTTGTTGGGTTCTCTACGAACTTTACGGATAAGCTCTAAGCAACAACACGTAAGAGATGTTTTTTCTGATGTTAGCCTTAAAATAGGTATTTTTATTTGAAATCGACTGTTTAAGTCTTTATATACCAGGGGATTGGGTACACCTCGCTTTGAGCACTCATCACATAATGTTATCCAATCAATATTGGTAATATTATCAGTGAACGGCTGCATTTCGTTGATTAGATCATATTTAAGATCAAACAATTTACACATTTTCACTGCTGACATAAGTTTTGCTGCATCTGCAGTAGTGCCTTTAGCATTGGTGGTTGTATAACCAGTGCCTGTATGCATGATACAAACAGTAGTATATAATTGGGCTTCAGACATATATATCTCTTCATAATATGGCCGAGAAATAACTTTGATAGCACAAAAATCATTAAGTACTTCAATGGGTGATTTGTATGACATTTTAAAGAATCTATAGAGTGAAACAATTGAGACAGAAATTGAGTTAATTATATTTTTATTAGTTTCATATTTAGTTATAGAAAGATTGTTAAATTTTATGAATTATATTTTTGAACTGAGCGGACTTGTCGTCCATATCTTGTTGTATATGGCACTATACTCGAGCTGATACTCTCTCTGACCCCTTCGGTTTGACTACTTGTGACTTCACTTTCTCCTGTGGGTTCAATAACCTCACTGTCTCTTATCTGAAAACCTTCAAACTCCCCTTCAATAGCTTGGTCTAGGCTAGCATTAAGATCTTGAGTTTTGTCGACATTCATAGTAGACGGCACTAGTGAAGTGAGTTCTAAAGTACTCTCAGCTTCATTTTCATTGAATTCCGGAATTAATTCTAAGTCTGTTTCGCAATCATCAAGCATATAGTCAACATTGTCCCCAGTATAGGGCTTTAATCTATTTACGTGTACAACATATCGTCTTAATCGACGTCGAGGTCCGCATTCTCGAACCTCGTAGTTCACTAAACTTAACTTTCTCAATATCTCCATGGGCCCAAAATATCGGTGCAAACACTTTTCACTCACGCCTTTTTTCCTAAAGGGAGTGTAAACAAAAACTAAGGAACCGACAGGTAAGTCAGGGGAGTTAGCCCGTTCATTGTATCTTTCAGACTGTTCTTCTTGGGCAGCCGAAAGTCGTTCTATTGCTATTTTTCTTGATTCATTTATATACTGTGGGATTCTGTTTGCATATAAAGAAATTGTATCTAAGTTACAAACTACATCAACCGCTAATACCGGTTCTCTCCCAAAGACTAAATAGAATGGTGAAAAACCGGTTGAAGCTTGAACTGATGAATTATAAGCAAATGTAATATAAGGCAAAATATCTGCCCACTGTTTTTGATTAGTACTAATGTAATGAGAAATCATATCAGTGATTGTTTTATTTAGACGTTCTGTTGCCCCATTGGCCATAGGGTGATATGCAGTAGTACGAATGTGTTTGGTTTGTGTAAACTTTAATATTTCTTGTGTTATTTTTGAGACAAAACCCAATCCCTGATCACTGGTAAGAATTTTTGGAAAACCATGAATTAAACAAATATTTTCAATGAAGAATTTAGCGGCGGACTCCGCGTCCTGTCCCTTTACGGGTGCAGTTATGGCAAATCTTGTGGCAAAGTCAATTGATACGATAATATTGTTGTATCCCTGATCGGTTCTCGGTAAGACTCCTAAAAAGTCAATGCCCACTTGATGGAATGGTTCAGAGACTGTAATAGGTTTCAGTTCTCCCCTCAATGGATGTGATAATGGTTTTCTAGTATTACAGTCCAAGCAAGACTTGATATAGTTTTTGACTGACCCATATAGTCTCGGCCAGAAGTACCTCTGTCTTAGTTTGCCATAGGTTTTAGCTAAACCCAAATAACCTGAAGTTATATCATCATGTATTGAATATAACACATCACGACGTAGGACTTTAGGGACAACTAAAAGTGTATAATTGGGTGTAGTTTTATAAAGTATACTATCAATTAATTTAAACTTTGGTTTCTTTTGTAGTTTCATTTTATTTACGATTTTTTGACAGTAGTGGTCTTCAGCCTGTAACAGTTCTACATCTAAATTTTCAAATTGATAAATAGGAACGCCGTCAAACTCATCAAAGTCAACGGCAGGTCTCACTGGTAATCGGGACATACAGTCAGCATCTGAATTCACTAATCCAGAACGGTGTCTAACTTTTTAAATCGAACTCAGCGAGACGAAGGCTCCACCGAGCTAATCTACCGCTCATATCTTTGACGTTCATAATCCAAACTAATGAATGATGATCAGTCACAACTGTAAACTGTATTCCCAATAAAAATGAACGGAATTTAGCTACGGCATATACTAATGCAAGACATTCTAATTCTGTAATAGAGTAGTTTTGTTCACTTTTATTTAGCAGTCGGCTGAGATAAGCTACTGGGTGCTCTTTTCCATCATGTATTTGAATGAGAACTGCCCCTATACCGTATGTGCACGCATCTGTATGTAATTCGGTTACTAATTTCTCATCAAAATGTTTAAGAATTGGAGCATTTGTCAATTTAAATTTTAACGCATTAAATGCTTTTTCACAATCACAACTCCATAGCCATTTGACATTTTTCTTTGTTAAATTAGTCATTGGCCTGGCTTTTATTGAAAATTTTTCAATGTGTTTTCTAAAATAACCGGCGCCACCGAGAAAAGACCGTATGTCTCTTATGCAAGTAGGTGTTACTATTAAATTTATGTCTTGCGTCTTATCAGTGTCAACTGCTACGCCATTGCCTGCTACAAAATTACCGAGAAATTTGATAGAACTCTTAACAAAATGACACTTTTCAGGATGCAATTTTAAACACGCCTCTCGTAACCGATCAAATACTAAGGACAGCCTTTCTAAGTGTTGATCAAAGCCTTTGCTAAAGATTATGACGTCGTCGATATAGGCTAAACAATGGGTCCATTTCAGACCACTCAGACAGACATCCATTAATCTTTGAAAAGATTGGCCAGAGTCATTCAGACCAAAGGGCATTCGGTTATATAAATACTGGCCAACATGACACACAAAAGATGTCTTTCCTTTATCATCTGGATGCATTGAAATTTGATTGTAACCGCTTCTCATATCAAGTGTTGAGAAAGTGTCCATTCCTGTTAAGCTCTCAAGTATATCATCTGTCCTAGGTAATGGCCACTTAGATGGACGTGTTACTGCATTGACTCGTCTATAATCAATACATAATCTATATTGTCCTCCTTTCTTAGGGATAAACACACAGGGTGAACACCAGGGGCTAATTGATTTCTCAATTATTCCAGCTTCAAGCTGTTCTGTAACCTTTTGTTCTATTATTTTACGTTCAAATGGAGAGACTCTGTATGGTTTGCAGGAGATTGGGGGATGATCTCCTGTATCAATTCTATGTACAGCTTTATTAGTTTTTGTTAGTTCTTTTTCGGAAAAGGCAAATAAATCTATATTATTATACAAGAATTTGTTTAGTTTATCTGTCTGTTCTTTTGTTAAGTCAGTACCAATGTCAAATTGGTAATTTTGTTTGTCTTCATTTATTGTTTGAGGGATTGTATTTAAAAATGCTTTGTATTTATCCTCCTTCTCTTCGGAGGTATCAATTGAATATATAAGCGTCTCTTTTATATATGGCTCGATTGATCCAATGTTAGTCCCACAATATAAGACACACTTTGATTTACCAAAGTTTGTTATAGGAATGCGTCCCCCTTTGTACACTATATTTAAAATGCACTTTGGAGCGTAAACCCTTTCGCCTACTTTTATATAAAGTTTAGGTTCAAATATACCATAACTGGATTTCAGATTACATTTAAATTTAACCCAATGAACTGACATTGGATCAAGTGTTATCGTTTCATCTAAATATACAGGTATCTCTGAGGGATTATCATCCCCAGTGTCTGTAGCAGAGACTATATATTTTGAGTTTTTGAAAGTTATATTTACATTAAATAACTGACACCAATCGATGCCCAAGTTAATGGGTGCAGCGATAGTTTCGAGTATATAAAAATTGACCCACTTTGTAATGTTGTCATATGTTATTTGTGTTTTTACAGCCTCTATCAATGGAAGTGTTTTGCCATTGGGTAAAGTCCCGAACCTTGGTATTACAGTGTAAATGTTTAAGTTTAATTTGTTCGCTAGAGATCGACGCATTAACGATATACCGGCCGCAGAATCTACATTGCACAGTACTTCAATGCCATTTGTATTTACAATAATGTTTAACACTTGTTTGGATAATGAAATTTGGCATATTAGTACTCTGCTTCGATTTTGCGACCGAATTATTAGTTTTCCGGCTGTTGATTTGAAGGTGAACTACTAGTGTTTGTGTTTGCTGTGGGTACAATTTGATCCCCGTTTCTATTAGGACATTCTCGTGAGATGTGCCCTATACCATTACAGGTGAAACATATTGGTTGGTTGGTCCTAGGATCTCTACTATTGTAGTTAAATCGGCGGGGGTTTGGATTGGGATTATTATTATTGTTTATTTGATTCTGGCCCTGATTTTGTCTCTGATTTGTATTGTTGTTCCAGTTATTACCTCTATTTTGAATTCTATTCCAATTCTGAGACTGTGGTTGCTCTCTATTCCAATTATTTTGATTTTGGTTCCTATTTTGATTATAGTTTTGTATAGGGCTGTTATTCCAATTTGGACCTGTATTTCTATTATAATTTTGGTTTTGATTCCATTGATTTGGTGCCCTTTGAAAATTTCCCCTCCCCCTTTCTTGAAAGTTTCTAAAATCATCTCTAATAGTGGTAAACTCATTCAACATAGCTCTGAGTAGTTCCTCCACTCCACGATTAGTGACAACAGATTGGGGAGCACTTGAAGCAGTATCGATTTGAGCTATATAGGTGTCCCCCACCGGATTCCTGAGATTCGCTATTCCTAGTGACTGCAATACAATCATATACTTGTCCCAGAATTCACTCACCGTTTTGGGTTGTAACATATATAGCATCTGTCCGTGCACAGGTAGCATTCCTTTATACAACTCTCTTAGTTTCTTATCCTCAGGCATTTGGTCATCTATTTTATAGCATAAATCTATTATATCCTGATAGTAATTGTGAGGGGTCTCTGTTGGTCCCATTTTCCTTTCTTAATCATATCGGTGTAAAAGTTTCCCATGTTGAATTTAGCGCTCATTTAACAGATATCCCAAAATTTAGATAGGCAGATATATGGTTACAATTATTATTTTAAAATTTAATCCCTTAATTATTACTTATAATAATATATATATCTAAAACACTAATATTATAAGTTTACTCATTATTACTTTTGAATTTTATTATTTAGTTATATTACTTTTAATTTAGTTGAATTACTTTTAATTTAGTTGAATTACTTTTAATTTAGTTGAATTACTTTTAATTGAATTAAATTACTTTTAATTTAGTTCAATAAGTTTTAATATAATTGAATTTAATTGAATTACTTTCAATTTAGTTGAATTAGTTTTAATTTAATTTAATTTAATTACTTTTAATTTAGTTGAATTAATTGTAATTTGATTGTATAATTTTGTTCATTTTCTGATTTAATATTAATGTCCCGCCTCCTGTTTGCAAGTTGAACTCATTATTGAGATCATTCAAAGTTTCCCAAAAGGGCTCAACAGCGGAAAGACTTTTAAATCATTGTATTAATGAATCAGACAGTATTCAAAGCTTTAATCAGAGTTTTTTCTTTAAACCTTCACAATAGTATAGGTTCACCTAGTTATTAATTGTGTTGAAAAAATATATTTAATTATTATTATAAATTTAAATGTATTTTTTTTGTTGATAAATAAATTTACGTTGATATTGAACATTCAAAATCTATAAACTTATAAATTTCAGTGAAATTTCAAACAGCAACTTTTCATTACTCTAGAAAGAAACTATTAGAACGACTTGGTGTTGATTCAAATATAAGGTGAGTCAAAAAGTTTGGAGAATTTTAAAATTGAAATATCTTGAAAACAGGTTGAGATATTTAAGTTCTGTAAGTTGCAAATGAAAATTTCAAAATCCGCAGTAGTGCTCAAAGACTTCTTTATTGATAATATAAGAATTGTAACACATAAGAGTAAAAACGCAAAGGTCATAGTCACAGATGTAATAGATGGGGGAGAGGTTCTGGTCGTGTAACACAATTGCAGTATCTTATATACACTTTATAATAAGCTTTATACCAATAAAATCGGTAAACCGGAAGTTGGATTAAAATGCAATTGAAAATTGTTAACAAATCTATAGAGTCAATTTAATTTAAAATATCTCAGAATTGACAAGAGCTATTCTATTTCTATAAAGTTCTTATAAAAGTTCAATTTAAGTTTAATAAGAATTATCAGAATAGTTATCAATAAATATTTCATATCTAAAAATATTAAACCTTTTGATCTCATATTTAATATTTTTTGGTATTTTATCAAAGATTATAAATTTACTCAAAACTGAAGACATCTTTCAATTAATTCTTATCAACACTTCTGTTGTATAAACTTTTATTATTTTTATTCATTCATTTATTATTTTCACAAAAATTTGCTTAAAAATAATTTAAACAACAATTTATTGAATGATTAAAATCTTTATTCATTTCTATACA
>JAQGCG010000104.1:0-10673 GCA_034699285.1 Liacarus coracinus | reverse complement strand
TACTAAAATATTACATTTTTCTCCTAATAAATCGTTTTATAAATAATTAGAGTCAAAAATAATTATTTAAATATAAAGCCATTTGAAATAAAATTAATGAGTTTTTTCGTCTCTCATATACTTTAAATATACGGTCCATTAAGTTATAGAAAATTATTCAAATAATTGTTATTACAATACTATATAAGGAATCGGTTCTAAGATATAATATATTGTGTCATTGAATCGCTATTATTATTATTATTATTATTATTATTATTTAAAAAATAATGTTTGCAAAAGAAATTCAAATACTTTTCCAAAATATATTGCAATAAAAAATTATATAAAAATAAATAAATATAATAAAAGCTAATGTATTGACAATAATAGGCGCAAATGATTGCTATAAATGTTAATTCAATGATAAAATGGATGAACTTTTTTAAAATTTGATAGGAATTAGTTGTTATTTGTGCACAAATTGAAACACACTTATTATTAGATAAAATGCTAGAGTGAGGCCAATTGACAGCAATTATTTTTAGCCCAAATACTAGTGAAGGACAATATTTTATAATAAATTATATCATTAGAAATGAAATATTTATCAAAAACATTGGAGAAGTGAGACGAAGGAGCGAAGGAGAGGGAGAGGGAGGGAGAGAGAGATATAGTAATAATTAATGCTTATTAACCAATAAATGGCAGAACGACTTGAAATACATTGAATATATGGACGAAATATTTATAGAGAAATGAATAGAGAATATGAATGATTGACAATAAGAGAGTGAAAATACCTGTGATTTCCGATTGTTTTGACGGATTGACTAATTTATGCTTTTGTCCAACTTTTGAAGTCAGTTCCACAGATGAAGAACTTGGCTGTGGCTGAGAATCAGGTGCAATAGTAGCAGATGTTAGTGCATGTGTTGAGCCCATCGTTGAGCTGACAATGTATTGGCCGGTCTGTGGTTGAGAACTGGGTTGAGAACTACTGGTAGCTGACTGTGACTGAATGGACGAGTGAGCGATCTGTTCACCACTTCTTTTGCATATATTTGTACTAAAATCGAGTGATAATTTGTTATTTTCAGTATCATCATTAGTATCGGTACTGATTTGTTGAGACCATTCATATCGAGAATCGGGAGAATTAATCGGTTGTTCACTAATAAAGTCAAAGTTGTATTTACTTCTATCGCGTTCTTCACATTGTTTTAGTTGTCTTTCGAGATCGAGACCGGTCTGCATGTGATCCACGTCTCCAAACAGTTTACGTCGAACCGATTGCACAGATTGGTTGCCGAGTGATGGCCTTTGGTCGGTGTCTCGGGGCGGACCACCATTACCACCGATATTACGGCATGACATTGCAGAGACAAAACCATTCGGGATCATTAAGAAACAAGTAGTGCTCATCTTATCCAACACTAACACCACAAACAATACTTTCCAATCCTATCCTATCCTTTCTCAGGGGTCAAACCAATCAACAGCACCGATGATTAGTGGCTGAGCCGCACATATATTATAACTATATATTTGATATCTAATACACGATAGACTCGATTACAGTGAATGTTAAGCTTTCTTGAAATGAGAACTCACTATAAGTTCCAAACAGACACACACTCTCTGAGAGTCTCTTCTCTCAACCAACCACTCCCTGTATAGTAAAGACTGCAACTGCTTAGACAACACTGCATATACCGTGTATTTGTTGCACAGAGAGCTCACTTATACCGACTTACTCTAACTGCCCTTACTTTGAATCAGACACACAGTGACTACAGCTCTGTTCTTGTGTTTAGCCCACATCGTAGTGAACGCATGCGAACTGAGTTGAGTGATGGGGAGAACGGGAACTACAGATACTGACAAACCATAAGAGAGAGAAGAGAACCAAAGAGACACCAATTCACCCAATGCTGGGAATATGCATTTTAAATAGTGGGAGAGAGAGGCACAGGCAGAGAGAGGGAGAGCGGGCAGAGAGACATATATACTGTATATACAGTATATACATATTCAGAGAGAGCGAGAAAGAGACTTATGTGAAGAGCACAGAGGGAGAGGGAGAGGGAGAGCCCGCAGAAACTCGTTTTTGTATCCCAACTGGAGTATCGCTCATATGAGGGGATAAGGGGTGGAAAGGGATCGGGCACTGGGCCAGGTGTGCCACTAGTGGCGACCCTAAACTCTATAAAATAGTCGCTCGACAGGTAAAGGCATAGCACACCAAAAGGTAAGGTTTGGATGCATTGCACTGCACTTGTATTATATGTGGCGCATAATAATAAGGCGATAGACTAACAAACTATTATATTATATGTGAATAAAAGACCAAACCTTACACAGCGTTCTGTTACTAACGCAAGACCAGTGAGGACGAGGACTGGCCTTTGTCTCCCACTCGTGCCATACCATTAAAGGTTATTAATAAATATAGCCGTGACTTAAGAGTGATTGACTGCTCACGAATTGTACAATCATTTTATTAATATTATTATAAACTATTAAAGGGAACGGCAGGTCAGGGGAAGAGAGTATTTGATTGTTCAGACTTATAATTATAGTTAATATGAGAAAAGTCTGTAGGAATCCATCTCAATGTCACGCATTCCTCTTAATTTTGTTCATTAATACCTTAATATATACCTAAAGTTGAATCGTTAGTTGATTTTGATGTTTGACACCAACTATAAGGCCCTAAAAGTCATAATAATATATGAATATTAACTCAACTTTTAATTAATAATATTTAAATCTATAAAATTAATCGATTAGTCGACAGAATATTAAATTATAAACATATATAAAAACAATTGAAAATATGTCTCACTTTTGTTTGAAATATTTGTTTTTGAAAATCTAAAACTGAAATTATTATCAATAAAATTATTAAAGAAAGTAATTTAAATAATATATAAGACTTACTGATAAGTGAGTGAATCAGTGAAGAAGTTTTTAATTCGTTGTGAAAGAGATTCGCAAAGTTTTTATATAACTTATAATAAATGATTGAAAAACTTTAAATAAAATATTCTAATAAAACAATATTTGAACTCAGATTATATAATAATTTTTCAATTTTTAAAAAGAGATAAATTTTATTTTATTTTTTAAAAAAATAAAATATAAAAAATATTTTCTCATTTAATGACTACATATTAGAAAACTTTTTCTCAAAAAAAAAGGCATTAAATATATGAGAGAAGAAAATATTGAGAATATATTGTATTAAAGGAAAGCATTAGAGTTCTAATGAATAACTGGCACTAAATGACTATTTTAGGGAAAAAGTTTGAAAAATAAAGTGATAAACAGAATCGGAAAGAGTGGCACAAAAAATACAAATTAAATATAAGAATTATCATTGGGTATGAGTGGTTGGCCACCACTTGTTTAGTAGAGATTATATTAGCACATTTTGCGCTTTGCACTAATATATAAAACCGTTGCTGAACCCGAATGAAGAGATCAGTAACGGTCGTTTCATTTAGTTTCAAATTGGTTTCAATCTATTCACTGATACGTCGAATAGGATTCAAATATTGTACATATGATAAGAGGCGTTAGTCATATACGCAAACGCTTATATAAAAGTTGTATAAATGCAATAATGTATTGGTTCACTATTACAACATTAGTATACACTTTATAGTGGCTATCAATGCTATCAATGCCTACGAATACTAGGGTTTTATATGTGAGGCCAATACAAGCCCTACAAACACTTTAGGCTTTTATAATAGAGTATTAGTTTTAATAACTATTGCTTTTATAACTTATGTATCGTATCGTTCCATAAGTTATTATTGAGTGTATTATTATTTCACCTCATGTTCAATGATTATAATGTATTGCAAAAAACCTTTTAAGGAAACAACAAATTCTTTAGACATTTTAGGCAAAAGTAAATAACTATACAAAACACTTCTATTCCTGTTATACCAAAGTATTTCCTGTGCTGTAGTTTTTTAGCCGATCTAATAATCGTAAAGAAACGATTGGACAAACATTAGAGTAATGTATAAAAATTGCAAATTTTGAAGAGCGTCTGAAGCAATGAAGCACTTGTTGTTGACCTATAGAGTGCTGGAGTGCAGACACTCTCCCGTCAGAGACGGCTAAAGTGTGCAATAGTTGGCTAAAAACAATGGTTTACTTATTTAACTATAATAACAAATGCGAGCAAAAGCCAGCATATGCTCGATGTCCTGGCCCTCACTTATTAAGATGTGAGCCCATGAACCATATGGTTAGGGATTATAATTTATGTATTGGAACATCATTTCAACAATACTTGATTACTAGTGATGTGTCGTAACTTTTATTGTGGGCTTAACACAAAAATATTGCACTCCATATATCTCTGGGCTCTCTCTTTCTGTTTCATTAGGTTTTAATGATATATGAGTGCGGAGAGTATGCGATGTATGCGTTGATAGATTATTGATCAACAGTCACACATGTATGCCATATATGCCTTCACAATACACAGTATGTATGCTATGATGACTTGGCTTCTAAACCCAGTCAAACAGAGGCGAAGGCGATCGTACGCGTGCCAAATGCTATACCACTCTCATCGGCACAAACATCCAAATTACCTGATTATGTGCTGTACTTTAGTTTTGAACTCTAGACTAAAACTAAAATAAGAGACACAGTATATAATCTAAAACAACACTTTTCTAACTCAAGCATTCACTACGACTTCCTCTTGAGTTTTGTTGAATCAAATATTCTTTTCCTGTCTATTAAAACATATCATTTTTGGTCTTCCATACAGTACTTATCAATGTTTTCTACTATTGTTAATTCCAAAAGTGGGTTGACTTTAAAATCACTTTCGTGTCTAAAAAACTTTAAGGCCTTGGAATCCAACGACAATTTTTTAAATTTGTTTAATATTTCAAATTTTAAATCTATTCTTTGAGTCATTTTATTAAAAAAATATTGCCTTTCGTGAAAAGCATTGTTTATTGTGTGGAACTGTTTTAGTTTTTTGTTCGCTTCAGACTTTTTATGGCTCGAAGGCATAGTCTGATACTGTAGACGGCACAGAGGCATAGACTCATCCCATAATCACTAGTGGTAATCATAAGAGATAACATAGTATACCTCCCTCTCCTCGTTGAGTATCTTTGTCTTCAATACAGCATTTTGTATCTTCAAAAATATTAAAATAAAAGTATAGTAAAGTAGAGGAGTAGTGGAATAGAGAGCACAACAATTAAAATAATTATATTTTCAATTATTCAAAAAATATTGAAAGGAATGAGTATTTCTCTCTCTCTCTCCTCTCCTCTCCTCTCTCTCCTCTCTCTCCCTCCCCTCCTCTCTCGCATTGTTCTTCGAACCCGTTTCATCAAAACCAGATAACATAGTAGTGGTCAGAACCTAATGCCCGCTTTTTTAATGCAATATAGTTAGAGACATAGAAGAGGATATGCCAGACATAAACTCTGTGCAAATTATTTGTTAGAGTGAAGTGGATGAGAGCACACGAGTGCACACACCAAAGCACATCCAGTGTTTCATCCGTTTGATTAAAAGAAATTATAGCATAGAAACCCTGAGTGGAGTAAAGCCACTAAATCCAGGTGTGCTATAGTGTGCTATACTTTTTGTAAATTTATTTTTTTCTCTTATGTCTAATAATTCATTGGATTTGATGAGCTCTGAAAACACCTGCGTTTCCATAAATCGGTTCATATATTTGTATAGAACCGCATTCAACGTAAGTCCGGCGCATATACTCGTGTCAAAAGTGAATTAAGGTTACCATCAATGGTATCAATGGGTCGGTTCTATAGTTAACACTTAATGCAATTTTCTGTTCTTATCAATTCGTCGATGCCTGACATCAGCTGACCATAAGTTTTTCAGTACTCGAATCATATATGGGTTGAACACAGATATGCTTTTAAAACTGAAGAAAGGCGTCAAAGAGAAGAGAGTAGTGAGAGATAAAAAAGGGACGAATTGTTGTGTTGTGTCGCCGATTGACTGCCAGACCGTTCGCACGTTTTCAAACAGTATTTTTACAAAGCGTTTGAGTGAATATGGCTTTAGTTGTAATCTAATCAAAGATCGCATCTGTGATGACCGGATGGCCACTTAAACCAAGTAATGTACGGCCAATTGGTCTGGTATTGGCATCAAAACAGTTCATAACTAGTGAGTTGGCATATAGTGTAAGGCAAGCGTGAAATGCTTGAGCACATTATCAGTAAAGTATATGTTGTGATTCATATATTGGTGTTGGCGTTGGGCCGCAAAATATATTCATCCCTAATGGCAAATGTGGGCATAGTTTTTAAAATTTGATGAGACCTTAGTTCAAAGCAGGGCTTATTCGGCAAACAGATGTACAGATGTGTTACAATTTATAGCCATCTGCCTATCGCCCGGTGAACAATACTATTAAATGAAAGTTAATTAAAATCGCAGCAGTCATTGAGAACCAGTGGCGGTACTCAACAAAATTATGTGACTCAAGCACTTGGACTTAAATTTTAGTTTTATAGACGCATATAATGTAAAAACATTAGTAGTATATCTATAATACAGTTACCAACTATTCTCTCATTCTCTCCAATCATATAATACTAATTCTGGGCTCACTTTTAACGTCACAGAGAAAAAGCATAAAACAAAAGTAAAACTTAATTACTTTAGGAAATATGAGAAGCCTTAGTGTTTGTCAAGGCTATAGTCAAAAAAAGTTTGAGTGACATAACTGGCAGTCATTATCCAAAGCATTTTGAATCAACAAAAAATATTTTATATAAAAAAATGACAGAACTTTTACAATTGATCGATAAGAGTGTCTATAGATGTATAGACAAACAATTAATTTATAAAAAATTCATCAAATACTTTGTCTCACAAAAAGGCTGGAATCAAGTGCTCAATACATACTTCGATGGGCTGATACCAATGAAATACACCACTTTTTTAACCACTTTAATTGTCAACAACAGGAATCTTATATATCAAACCACTCTTAAGATCTCTTCTCTTTTCTATAATAATATTCACAAATATATGCATCGAATATTCAAATGTCTCAATAGTTAAATCAGTGATAATTATTTTCTGCCATATGTTTACTTTTAAAAAGCAAATGAATATAAACTCAATAAATCATAAAAAAAACTTAAATATCATTGAAATTGCAGGCAATAAAATATTTTAATGATCACAAAAATTGTCAGCAAATGTTTGTCAGTAGAACTAAAATCACGCGAAATGTGAAATTCAAAGAAATTTACTTTATTTCAAGTGATGAAAGAGAGTAATTATCCGGTGCTGTTTATAGAGAGAGAAAGTGTTAATTATAATAGAGATAAAAATGAGTCGAACCCTAACTTATTGTACTGATCTATTCAACAGATAAAACAGTTTTATAAGTTTGCAAATCAATAACAAAAGCGTCAGTCATTGCATAAATTTAAAAATGAATTTGAATAGATTTTTAATGAATAGAAATTTTTTTTATAACAATTTACTTATTTTTATAACAATTTAAGTCAAAGAACGGAAACAATAGTATTAAGTCGACATTGCATTGGCACAGACAAAAAAGAAAGGGTTTATTATTTCAATGTCAAACTTATTACATGTTAAATGCAATATAAAAAAACTTATACCAAAACTATAATCAATTTTATTCATATAAATAAAGTACTTTTACTTTTTCTAATAAATAAAATTGTTTTGCGCTCATAAGTGAAACGAAGGCTTTTTAACATAACTTTTAATATACAGTTTTTTAGTATATTATAAATAAATATAAATCGATGTGCAATCGACACAAAAACTGATAGGAAATCGCATTATTATATACTATAATAGTATATAAGCTTAAAACTAAAGCTAATAATGCAAACAATGATTGTTATAATAGTGACTAAACTTTTTAGAATGAGTTACAGGTGTTGTTAGAAAATTGAGATTTTCGCAAACTCTTATAGTCTGGGAATTAAGATCGTTATGCAATTGTGAAGTTATTAAGTGCTCACTGGTTAGCACTGAACTCACTGTTCACATACTATCGCATATATAGATGTGATTAACAAATACAACACAAACTTAACACAACTAATGCATTCATTGCAATAACATTTAAATTAATTTATTTGAAAATAGTTTTCACTTTTATTTTTTAGCTTTTTTATCAAAATATAAAATATAAAAAAGGGTCAATCAATGAAAATTATCACTTAATGAATAATATTATTCATTATCAATAAACTATTCCTTTGAATAACAAATAATCTTTTGCTTTGGTTACCAATTGATTGTTTATACGTATAATACTCTACACATATATTATATTAATATAAATAATTATGTTTTTTAAAAATCATTTATACGTCTAATGAATGCAATTTATCTTATTTGCATCCGTTCTTTCAATTAGCCATAGGATCCGATTCGAGTGCTTACAAGTCTTTCTGAATCATTGCTTTTCTATTAATCTTTTTGACGACAGACTGTATTATAATTTTTATTTATTTTGTTTAGATATCAAATAAAGGTTTTTGTACTCTTCTCACGATTGTTAAAGAGGCCATCACTAGGTTTAATGAGAAAAGAATTTCCAATACCATTCAATACCAATTCACATATTTTCGATACAAATAAACAGAAATAAAAGACCAGAAAATTATTAAATTGTTTGCATTGATATAATTCATGCCTTTCTTGTTATTAGCACTCTATCTATCTCTGTATACTTTACATGTGTTTTGTAGGACAAGAATCGACATTTCGGTGGAATTTGAAAATAAATTTAAGAAACAAATTAGAGATTTTTGATTTATTTCTATTTCAAAATTCAAACTTTGATTTATTTGAATTTCAAATTCTGATTCACTAGAAGTCAATCATAAAAACTCTTATTTCTGAATTGAGAGTTATTATTGGCTTAGAATTCATTCCAAGAATGTTAAGTCAGTTGAAAATATATTTAAAATATTATTCGTTCAATAAATTCAATATATTAATGGAAAAAATGAATATTCAATTCTTAATTTTATATTATTTATTTATTTTTTCAGACAGACTTGCATTTAGAGCTAAATTATTCAGAATTTTAGAATTAATTAGTAAAACATAAAACTCGTTAGTCTTGGCTTTTGTAGATAAAAATTCAAAAAAAAATTGAAAAAGCAATGAAAAAATTATTTTTTTGATAAATTTAAATATATTTTTCTGTTTGAAAACTATATGAAACAAGAATTGGGCGGAGATTTACAGGTCTCTAGAAAAATAAGCGAGTCTTCGAAGGCTTTCTCAAACTTATATCAAAGCATATATACATTACTGGATATTATTTTTTTTGTATTTTTTTTCTTATTTTGCTAAGCAATAGCAAACTCTGTGGACATTGCCTTCAATTGACGTTTTTTGACGTTTTTTTGTTTACAATTTGCTAAAAGGTGTGCATTCGTTATGAAATATGGCTCTAAACTAACGATTCATAGAGAGTGTGAGCGAAAATTCGTGCATTGAATTCGTGTCTATGACTCTAACAGTCTATGAGAATACTTAAACCAAAATATATGAAAAATTCTATTTAATATTCAAATAAACAGATGTATGTGTTTTAATTTATGGCCAACACATCTGCCAATACAATACATCCCTCTATTTATGTATTCTTTCAATTATGATCATCAGAATTGACTAATTTAGCACTGATTAGCAAATAGTAAAGTTATAAATGGCTTTCAGTCATACAATTCATTTCGTGAGAACTCTTTTTTCTGTGAGTTTCAAAACCAGAACAATAAACAGATTTCACTTTTTTTCAGTTTCCGATTTTGCTTTTATAGTTCTTTTGTTGTATATATTGTTTTAAATTGAGTTTTAATGCATAACATGTTAGTCTCCAAAACATATCATCAAAATTCTGAATTACATTAAGTTTCTTAAAGAAAATTATAATTATTTTCATATAATTTAAACGTCAAAAACATATCAGAAGTTTTCAAACGTTGATAAATGAAATATAAAATTGCGCACAAAAGCTATAAAAGTGAAATTCAATTGTCTGTTCCTAAAACAGGCGAGACTTTATAGAAAAAGTTCTGAAATCTTTCTTTCTTTTACACATTTGTTGAAACTTTTTTTAGACAATATCATTACTAACTCAGACAGGAATCCAACAGTTTTTTAGGCAATTCAAGCGAAACATTCACTTCTTTTCTTGTTGTGCAGTACAGGCTTTCACTCGGGAATCGCTATTTTCAGAGATTGTAAAAACAGGGCATTAAATAAATTCTTTTCTGTTCAGAAAAAAGACTTAATCTTTAGGTTTCACTGATTTGTAAGTTTGGTCTGCATTCAAACCATTCCAATCAAATCAACAACTGATTTATATTTTTTAAGAATTTATTTTTCGACACAAAAACCTATAAAAATAAGGCTAAGACTCGATGTGACGATAATCGGTATTTAAGACATTATTTGCAGCGAAAAGAACATCAAAAAGTTCATTATATGAGTGCTTTTTCTATTGTGATTTGTGGCAACAAATGGTGATTGCGATACCAGTCCTTAAGTATTGGGAGTTGGGTTTAGTGGAGGGATAGGTTGATGGGTTCGCATTCACATTCTCTCTCTCTCTCTCTCTCTCTCTCTCTCTCTCTCTCTCTCTCTCTCTCTCTCAC
>JAQGCG010000103.1:0-10676 GCA_034699285.1 Liacarus coracinus | reverse complement strand
TTTTATATTTTGTTTTTTAAAGCAATTATTACTTTACATCGTTTTCAATCATTACTTTGCGATTGAAAAGTAGTTTTTATTTTTGATTTTGATTTTTTGTTTTATTTTAAAAAACAATTTTCTAATGAATAGATTGGAGGAAAAGCTGTTTAAAGCGAATAAGAGATTCAAGTGTTAGTCAAGTGATGTTCGCTTCAATTTACGTCTTATTATAAATATTATGAATATTTTGAGATTAGTTTTAGAAAAAGCGCTAAATATTAATAATTTGTGTGATTAAAAAATGCCAGCACTGGGTCCTGTGCTCTCTATGCGAGGTGAATTGCCTGAACTAACTGGAATAGATGTATATATGAATTGCTTGGTTCAGATGTTCCTAAGCAAAGCTCCTTTACTCTTACATAGTTATACTGGTATTTATGTGGTCCAACACATATTCATTTGATTCAGTGGACCACCGCTTCATAAGTCGATGAACCCCACACTCAAGCTATGCAGCGGTCGTGAGAAGGAATTTGTGTTCAAACTTGTATATAAACCGCCCATTTCTGCCTCAACACAACTAACATAAGATAATAGCGCATAGTTTACAACAATAATTCTGATTATATTTAACATTTAATCGCTATTAAAATTTTAATTCTGACGAATGCTCTCAAGAATTATACCATTGATTGCGATAACAATTCCATTAAATTTATTGGAGTTTTTACGCATTTTTATATTCATTTTGAAAACCCTTGCGATCAAAGAAATTCTTTTTATATTTAATTCTTATTTAAGTTATTTAAGAATTTTTTAGATATTTGTTGATTAGCTCTCAATTCAAATATAATGCCATTTCTTTATATTAGTTGATAATTGTATTGATTTAATGTTTATTAGTTTAGAAAAATCAGTTCAAAATATTTCGATAACTAATAAATCGATAAATATTTTGCAATTTATTAAACATTTTATTTATTAAATTTAAAGATAATAATGTGTTTCCCATAGAAATAATTAATATTTTTCTCATGAAATACAATCATTTGACGTAACATTTGTTACAAATTAACAATTCATTGATAGAAAAAATTGTCTCTATTTAGCTATCAATTCAAATGATTAAGTCTTAATCATTAAGGAATGCAATTCTCAACACTATTAATGAATGAATGATAAGAATTGAAACTAATTAACATATGATTAGTCCTTACATATTATGTTAAGCACTATAAAGGAATAACAATTTGATAAGTGGTGTTAAAATATTTCTTAATGTAAACATCAAAACAATTTATGTGTTGTTCGACAATATTCTGTAGAATTCGTTTACTATAAAAGATAAAAAGCTTAAAATAAATGGGAAATAAGTTTATGTTTAAGATCTTATATTTATATTCTTTGACTTTAAATTTAAATCAAATAATGTTTTATTACAAAATGCTTACAATAAATATAATATTATTTTCATTGAATTCAGTTAATCCCTAACGAAATATTTAATTTATTGTTTAAACTATTGTTAAATAGAAAGAGTTAGCAATGATTTATATATATGTATGGATACAATATTAGGATCAGGAATGCGGAAGGTATTTAAAGACGAGATGCTATCTTATAAAATATTTTATTCACAAAAGGAAGCGCTTTTGAGAAATCAATTATTTTCATATAATTTATTGAAACAATTTCATTACATTTTTAAGAATTTAAGTTTTTGTGAATATTTTGTTAATAGAATTTAAAATCATTTAATTTATTTCAACAAAAAATTTACTGAATATGTTTTAATTTAAAAGAAATAAAAAAATAGTCTATGAATTTCATTGTAAAGGGTCAGAGAGGTTACTGCGCTCAGCATAAGAATGAAAAGCATATCTTCCGTATCTTTGATTCGGACAAACATTCCATTGAATGATTCATTGGATTCAATGCCTCGAAAACCTCAATCAAACAATTCTAAAAAAATTTTATTTAGAAAAAAAGTTATCTCCTCTTTAGACTGAAAGTTACAGTTCAATGAATAGAAAAGGTTAGGGTAGGTTAGGTAACATATAAAATAATTTTTTCTATCGATTCTCTATTTAACGCAATCTTTAAAATTAAATATTAAATAAAATTAAACTTTTTATACGTATTTTCAAATATTTCTATCAATAATCTCAATATAATTAATGCATAGATTTGAATGAATGGAAAAGTTATTGGAAATAATTCAAACCAATATTGACAATATCTGTGGCCCGAGTCGGCCAAACCTGTCAGACATCAAATTACGCAATAATGTCGCTATTATTGTCTTATAGTTCTTAGTGTCTGCGTTCAGTGTCCTCTTCTTATGTGACTTCACTTAAATAGTTGAGTCACTATTACAGCTCTAACTCAAGTTCATTATTTCGGCGGCACTTCTCTTGTCTTGTGTAGTGAAGTCGAAAAATAACTTATTTTCAATATTAACGCAATTATTTCGGTTATGCATAAGCAATGATTGCCAACAATGACAGGGCTTTTACTTCCATACAAAACACTTATTATTGCAATAAATAAATACTGTCTATGTCTGCAAACATTACATTTCCTACTTTCAAATTATTCTCTCTCTCTCTCTCTCTCTCTCTCTCTCTCTCTCTCTCTCTCCCTCCCTCTCCCGTCTCTTCCCTTCCCAAAAATTAAAACAGTCGAAGGGGTAGTTTATGATAGAATAAAATGAATAAATTTTTATATAAATTAATAAAGATTTGTGTCATTTATTGGTTATTTGATTGCATCGATGGTTAAACTCTTAAATTTTAAAATAAACAAAGATTTTATACTAAAAATTGAGAGCAAATACTAATTAATTACCAAAAACTAAGTTTATATACTTTAAAAAGTTATGAATTGGAAAAACAGCTGCTTTTACTCACCAATGAATGATTTGAGTGATTTGACATCGTTTTAGAGTTTTGTGAAACGATGTTATGTTTATAACACGATTGGGAAATGGATGAAACCATGTCTTCATATGGATTAGTTGTAATAGTGATGGTGTGATAGGAGAGCCACTGCTTTCTTCCCATTCAACAGTTGTGTTGATAAAAAAGGCCAAAACGCGAGAATTTGATACCATTTGAGACACAAAATATGGGAATAAATAATTGATATAATGTAGAGAATTGTGGATTCGTTGCACTCGTGACTAACTTTATGTTTAGTTATAGTCTTATAGTTATAGTAGATTAGAGAGCAATAGATTGTCGAGTATTTCGTTTATTTCCCATTCATATTGGTTTGACTTAAGTTATTACTTAAATTGTTGATAAGAGCGCAGATGGTTTCATGTGCTCAATGAAGGGACAGAAAATACTTTTAATCGACAAAAGGCGGCCACTATTGCCTACCAGTCCTTTCCATTGCTTTCCATTGCTTGTCATAGAGATCTCTTGCCATTGCCTGCCATCGCCTGTAGATGTAATAAATAAATGCCTGAAAAGGGCTCGAAAGTTGATCTCTAAGAAAGTTATGATAAGCGGCGTTCACTTTAATCCCGAATACATTTTGGGTTTACTTTTTCTCAATGCTCTTCAAGTTTATAGCGATTATCACATTATTGGACAAGTGATAGATAAGCTTATATTTGAGATTTAACATTGAGTTTTGGTTTTGATCTGATGTGAAAACTTTACTTAAAGATGATATGAGGCAATCAAATATCACTCGTGTGAAGCGAGACATGAAGTACAAGTCTGACCGCAGCCACAGTACCATTGACTACATGACTACAGCAGAAGATAAATGCGAAAAACTTGTCTCATCACCGATGAGGTTAATGTAACTCTGGTTTCAATGACACCACTATTGCCGCTGCCTTCCAATGCCTTCCAATGCCTTCCAATACATACCTGATTCCAGTGCCAAATAATCTTCAAAAAAAGTTCTCAATTTCTCAACACTTCTCGGCTCTCTTTAAACTCAAATATACAGTAGAATAGAGAGTAAAGAGAATACAGAGTTTTGGCATAAGTTTTCAATCTTTCGTTTCAATACATCTGTGATTCGCAAACCTTAGGTCTGGAATAGGAATAGTATTGTGAATGCACTGCAAGAGTGCAAACCGAGTCAAAGAGAGCTGAGGGAGAGAGGGATGAGATGATGGTTGGGAGCGATAGTGCAAACACCCCAATCACCCCCAGACCCCCTTCAGCCGAGTCAACATCTCATTGGTCTTACACTCGTATTAACATTACTCGCATTCTTTGGATGCCGTAAAACAGGTACTGGAGGTACTGGTGGTGGTCGGTAGCCAACTATCAACTACTCGTACAACAGCACTAACGCCACTACTTTGGCTATAATAATGTGCTCTAAGCTATGAATGCACCGACACTCCAATGCGCCAAATATGCAATACTTCAACAGTTTCTCACATATATTCACATCAAATGCACATCAAATTCAAATTTAAATTAACAAAAATCACTACTAATTCATAGTTGTGTTCAATAGTTGCTAATTAAGGAAACAATTGATAAAATATTGACAAATGTTTGAATCCAACCATAATTAACAAATGATCCCTAAGTTTGAGGATTTCATGAATGAAACCCAAATGCAGTTCAATATTCTCACTAAACATGCGGTGCAGAGACGGGTGTATTAGCGCTCCGGATATGATATCACTATCTGTTTAAATAACAGTATTATTCTCTGTCTCTCTCTTCCTATTATTTCATTTTCATAAATATTTTGCCAAAACTTTTTCCTAAATTCTAATTCAAATATACCTTAAATTTATTGTTTAATTCAATTAAAAGCAAAAGAATTTCAATTTTAAAAACTAATTATTTTAAAGGAATAAAACTTTTAGTGAATGTATAGACTTATGTATAGACTTATTAATATGAATTGATGTAATTGTTTAGTGAATGAGTGAATATATTATATATTCTTATATTTCTATTATATTGCACTCCAATATACAGTACATATCAGTACATATAGTGTATGTTTGAGTAAAGGTATGTGTAATTACAGTAATTTTAGTGTTTGATCAGTTGAATAGTTGAATATTTGGCGGTTTTTCACATCTGAGAACTTGACACAGGGCTCAGGTCTAGTGTAAACTTGAGCTCAAAAGCCTTAACACCGGTTATGCATTGGAGTTGAGTTGAAATGAAATGATGGCCTGTTTTAGTATTGCGATGAGAGATGAGGGGTAGAGATGGGGGCAAATCATTGGCATTTTTATAAGTTCCCACATTTTTTACCTGATTTTCCTACAGAGTTATAATGTAATGATGTTTAAGGCAATGGATTGCCATTTCGGTACAACCATTGGCACAGCCATTGACAGACAGACCGGATGTAAACGTTTTTCACACAACCGTATAATGGGTTCACTTTATTTAGGAAAAACATTCAAACATTCACTAAATATTTAAGGCATTCATTTAATTGACTCATTTTTATCTCTATCTATACATAACATACAGACTAAACATCAATTCAATCCCTAATTATATAAAACATAATCTGTTTTCAGTTATGTTTCACTTAATTAACTTTGAGTTTCCATTGTTTTCCAAACACTTTTCACATATATTTATATTTCTCTTATAAATTGTATTTAATTTGTATAAAGTTTTATTCAATCCTCAAAATTACAAATAAATATTGAAATTAAATAAAATGCTATTTAAGTAAACTATTGGTTAGTGTAGTGTAGAGTAGAGTAGAGTAGATGTGATGAATGCAATGAAATGATTGATAATTTACAATCAATTTATAGCTCATTTACAAAATCACATTTAAATAATAAGTTTTTTTAAAATGTTATTCAAACGAAAGACTTTTAAATCTATTTTTCTTTTTATATTTCTATAAAAGAATTGAAAATAATGTTTTTGTTTTCTCAATTGAATTATATTTAAATATTTGATATTCTCTACCCATTGGTCAAATATAAATGTTTTACTTAATTGTGGTTTCAATTCAAATATAGCTTATTCTGTAGGCATTCATAAAATGTATTTCTATTTGAATTGAACTTTGAGTTCATTCATAATTTTAGTTGAATTGTAAGTTAAAGCAAATATAATAAAACATATGAAGTCGTATGAATAGCATTCCATCTCTAGTAAAATATGCGAAACCTTTTCTTAAATTCCAGTCACGAGAAGAGAAATTTTTTTACCAAAACTTGTTTCTCAATGAATTGATTGATAAAATTCGAGTTAAAACTAAAGTTATTAATACTGTATTTGAATTTAGTATTCCTTCGAATAACTAATAGAAATTTTACAAATTCTCAATTTTATTATATTATATACTCTAATAAACAAATATTATTTTCGAGTCTTTGCGTAATTTTTTAGTATAAGAAATGTGTGTTAAATATGCACTTGTCTTGCAATTACTTATATGTTATGAATTTATAATATAATCACTGATTCTATTGCAATAATCAATAAATATCCAGAAAATATTTTAATGAATCTAAAAAATAACTCATGTATTCTATAATTCTTTTAATACTATTTATAAATTTTTACAATAAACTCAAATCTATTTTTCTAATGTTTTTATACATTTTTTTTTCTCAATAGTGTTTAAATAAATTATTACAAAGTTTTTAAATGTAAAATAACTTTAATCATTATTTAAAGCTATAATTAATTAATGAAAATGATTAAAGCAAATGTAAATTAAGTTAAGAGACTAACTATTTGAGCCATTGAAACATTAAATAATAATATAATACATGAATACACTATGAATTAGAAGTAATAGAAGTTTAAAAACAATACACAAGAATTATTAGTAAAAGATGTATAAACTCTATAAAATAATAGAATCTTTTCTGAATTATGCTATTATTAGAGAATACAATATTAATTAGAGATGGGTGCAAAATATGCTCATCCAAACGTTTCTTGAACTTTTATATGAGGAGTCAGTAATTTTAATTTAGACAAAATCTTCATATTTTTCTGGTCCTTTTATTATCTTAAGTTTCAATATAATCTATATTTTCTATAATCGAAATTGTTTTAAAAATTTACTAAAAAGATTGCATTTATGTTGAAAAGTGTAGAATTTAATGGAATTCTACAATTTTATAATGTCTTGTCTTTGAAATTCTAACCAATAACACTAAAATACCTTTGTAATCGAAAAATATTCTTCACTAACCTTGCATATATCTATTTTTTTCATTTTAAGCTCTTTGACTTGGCACTGGACATTATTGGTATTGAGAATGAGCAAAGCAGTCCTAAGGTACATCACCGGGCTAATCATTTGTAAACAAACTTTAAAGCGCCTGCACTAATATATCGTTTATGTGTTTTGATTTGTGCACATCTAAGATAATCGATAGCTATTGGATTGATTAAATATAGATTTTTACCACATAAACTCTGGACTGCTATGAGAATGAGCAGAGTATTCCAGAGAATGACGTCAATGCACTCTTTTTATACTATTTATTAATTTTTAAAAACTATGATTCATAATAAGTTAACTGAAACCGATTTTTGCCTTATATTTAAATACATTATTCAATGTTTTTCGCTGATCACAAATATGCACTAGATGGATGTATAGTCATGCACGTGCTTTGGAATTACAGTTTCATGAGCATATGTAAGGCGCTTACAATAAGAAAAGTGGCTGAAGACTATCCATGAAAACACAGTATTAGATCATTATAAACATAATTCCCAGTGGCGCAGTACAATAATACTTTATTAAAGTTTTTTAAAAACACAAATTTCTATTTAAATAACAATATTTTATTTCTAATATTTTTCTACTGTTTTTTAATAACAAATAAAATTTATATTTGTATATTATTAATAAACTGTAGAAAAATAGTAAACATTGAATATTGTTATTTAAATACAAATTTATGTAGTTTTTAAAAATAGTAATAAAGTATTAGATATCAAATATTGGTATTCAGATTGTGCTTTATCAGACAATAACAAATAAATCTCTAAAATATTAATTAAAACTTGTCTATCTTTCGCAGATTGTACCTGGGCTTGTTCTACATCCTTGATATGTTTTAAAAACCCACCTATTTTCTAGGATAAACCTAATTTCAAAAAATATGCAAATTTTTATTTTAAATGACCAAGGTGTATCTATTAAATGACGTAAAACTTGGCTATTATTTTTCATATATTTTAACATTATTTTAGGGATAAATTCAATATAAATATTGAAAATAATAAGTAATAATTAGAGCCTATCTTAAAGTATATCTTGAAATCGGCAAATAATAAATATATAGCAGCAGTTCTAAAATTATGCACTTATAATATAATATAACATTTTCTCTTTTAATTGTTTTATTAAAATTTTTAAAAAAGTTCTTTACAACAAAGTGAACAAACATTAAATTAGTCATGTTATATTAGTTTCTATATTTCTATTTAACTTGGATGAAATAAAGTAAGTTTTATTACAGTTATTATAAAAAACATTTATATCTTCTTATATTCAAATGTCTTCTATTCTTATGTCGAATAAGATTTGATTTTTGTGAAAAACGTTTTCCGCAATCATTGAAATCACAAACAAATGATTTTTCTCCCGAATGTATGCGTTTGTGATCTAATAAACTCTGTTTTGAAGTATATCTTTTATTACAGTCTTTATAATCGCATTTGTATTTCCTTTCCTTTAAATGAACTGTACTTTTGTGTCGAAATAAATGTGATTTAACGTTAAATATTGATTGACATTCACTCCAATCACAGATAAATTTTTTGTCGTTTAAATGAATTAATTGATGAGATCTCAAATTATTTAAAACTTTTGTATTATATTTACATTTAGGCCAAAAACACTTATAATGTTTTTCATTTGAATGAATTAATTGATGACTTCTTAATAAATTTTCATATTTAAAGACTTTATTACATTCATTGTATAAGCATTTGAATTGTTGTTTTGAATGAATTAATTGATGCTTTTTTAAATTTGGCGAATAAATAGTTTTAAATTTGCATTTTGGCCAAACACACTTTGAATATTTATTATTTATATGAGTTTTCTTGTGATTAATTAAACTACTCATATATTTATATGTTTTATTGCAGTAATTGTATAGACATTTGAATTGATTTTGTTTAAGTCTATGTACATTCTGTTCATTTAATCCATGTTTAAACCTTACTCAAACATTTCTCTAATCCTTTTAGCAGTTTTTGATATTTTGTATCTTTTTTGAATCTAATAAACTATTTAGTTTAGTCTTATATTTAAAAATAAAGTTTAAATTATTTAATCAAAATCTTTAACAGTTTATTAGATTCAGAAAAGATATGAAATATCAATAACTGATAAATGGATTAGAGAAATGTTTGAGTAAGGATTAGGCATGGATTAAATGAACAGACTGTACAGTATATTCAAGAATCATTTTTATATTCATTGACGATTGATTGAGATTTTCCATTCATTTTTGAAGATATTTAATAAATAAAAGCACAGCATTAGAATGGAAAAATTTAATGTATGGGGTGGACAATGAACAAGGGATGTGCAAAGGGGCTATACAGCCGTTAAAATAGTTTTCATTATATTGCAAATATATTGTGTTTAATTCCAAGAAAATCATGAAAAGTATTAATGTCTTTTAAGATTAAAATAAAATTTATTTGTTTTTAGACTTTAAAAAAATTAAAAAAGTTTATTGTCGCCTTTTATCCATTAAGGTATATATGAAAAGCTCTGTATAACTTTGAAAGTAATATAAATAAATAATTAAAATAATTGAATTCATAGAAAGCGGTCATATATTTGGATATATTTAGCTATTTATTAACTTTTGTCTATAAACCCAGTTTTGATGAACACGTGTTTTAAATATTTGAAAAATACATTAGTTTAAGGAATTTGTGGTAAAGTTTAGTTTGCATTTGGTTTAGAGAGTGAGAGGTTTAAGTTAAATGAAAAATATTGTTTAAATATGTATTCTATTATTGAATCAGTTATTGATTTAAATAAAAAATTAAATAAATTAAATGAATTGAAAAAAATTGTATAAAAGTTTTGATAAAAACTCAGTTTTGTCTGAAATCGTGATTGAATACGAAAATAATGATTATTTTGATTTGAATTTTAATATTGATTTAAAAATATGTAAATTAAATGTTGAAAATGTTTGGATAGATATGAGTGAAGAAAGTGTCGGACTTTTCTCTCAAAATCCACTCAAATGCCTATACAATGACTGCAATAAAGTGTTTAAATATAAAAGTGATTTAAAAAGACATCAATTAAAACATTCAAATGAAAGATATTATAAGTGTTTTTGGCCGAAATGTAAATATAAAACAAAATATTCCTATTGTTTAAAAACTCATCAATCAATGCATTTAAACGACAGAAAATTTATCTGCGATTGGAGTAAATGTAAAAAACAATTTCGACATAAAATGGATTTATTTCGGCACAAAAGTTCAGTTCATTTAAAGGAACGGAAATATAAATGCGATTATAAAGACTGTAATAAAATATTTACTA
Organism: Liacarus coracinus; assembly: GCA_034699285.1. Taxonomy (NCBI): domain Eukaryota; kingdom Metazoa; phylum Arthropoda; class Arachnida; order Sarcoptiformes; family Liacaridae; genus Liacarus; species Liacarus coracinus. The sequence continues at coordinate 176 of JAQGCG010000103.1, read as the reverse complement.
CAAAACAAAGTTTATTAGATCATAAATGCATACATTCGGGAGAAAAACCATTTATTTGTCATTTCAATTATTGCGGAAAAAGATATAATTATTTATCAAATCTTATTCGACACAAGAAAAGCACACATTTATAAGAAGATATAAATGTTATTATAAAAATTGCAACAAAGCACACG
>JAQGCG010000102.1:0-10685 GCA_034699285.1 Liacarus coracinus | reverse complement strand
AAATTTAAACTATAAAATAGTAAATAATGAATTAGTAAATGTATTAGATATGCAGAGAAGTATATTATAAAAAATTCTAAGCGCGAACTTTCAACAATTTAATGAGACTTTTCAAACACTCTATAGATATGAATCAAATGCGATATTCTTCAAAAGTGAATTTCAATTATAGTTATATCTGTAAAATGAATCCATTTTTAGTGATTGCCATCATTTCATTTATGATCCCTTCCTATAACAGCCTCTCAAATGAAGAACTCTGTGATAAATCGAAGAAATTTTCCGAATTCAAAGTTGACTTAGCCTTCAAAATAGGAGATTACTTGGGTTTAAACGGAGAACTAATATCCCGAACCAATAGTGCAGACAAACAAAGAGCTACTATTCATATCAGGCATTGGCCAATCAAAGACTTTACTAATAAAACCCCTTATGATTATTATGAGGCAAAAGTGTGGACAGAGTTTAATAACATTATTGGTTTACAAGACATCAAATATGCCTTTTCTACACAACACATATCAATCTTCAATAAGAACAATGGCAAAGGTGTGGATCAGAAGAGTTCAGATTTAGTTTATTTGGTTAACAAATACAACACAACCACTGTCTATGAGTTCGATACAGAGAAGACAGACCCTAACAAAGAACCCACATTTCAATTGACAAATCAATTAACACTTTATGACCCAAATGTCAATACAAATGAGAAAACATACCTAAGCTTTGAATTTCTTTTATTACATTTTCCTCATTTGGTTGAAGTGAAGAATATATTCATATTCTATACGCAACTGAAGAATGGTGATCATAGCTACCACTCTATTGTCTACACCACTGAGAGAAATAATGGCATTGATGTTAGTTTTAGACATTATCTAAGGTCTGAAATAATACAAAACGGGCCTAAGAATAATGGAAATAATGGACATGTATTGGACTGGTATTTCGACCAAAATAAAGATTATTGCGATAGTATATCCAAATCCCCTAATGCTGTTTCACTTCTTCGGAGAAATACAAAAACTGGTTTTCAAAATGAAAACCCGGAAGAGAATGAATACCTGATCGAAGAAATTCATTTCATAGAGTTTTATGAATTTTACCATAAAATAGTGAAAATCACGTTTAGAGAAAACAACAATATATTTGTCATCGAAACTAATGAAACACACATTAACAATGCAGAGTCACTATTACATTGTGGTTCACACCCGGGTATGTTGCCTATGGACAAAATGATTGCCTGCAAAGACTATTCCAATGATCTGATAGAATCAGTTCAGGTATCAAAAGACTCGAACCTTTCGGAAGCAATTTGGTTAGTGTTTGGAGTAATCTCTGTATTGATTGCTATTATATTATTGATAGCATTTGGAGTTTATTTGATCTCTTCATCCAATAAACACATTACAAGTGAAGCGAAACTAAATTCAAAGAACAATTAAAGTGCCGTTAAATGAATGCATTCAATGTTTATTAAATATTTAATTCTGTCATTAAATTCTTATTTTCATTTCATTTTTAATTTATTTCATATAATTCTTTAAAAATATAATTATTGACAAAAAAGTTTAAACTATTTATTTGCATAGAATTCTAATAAATACTATTTCAGAGTATATTTGAATTTATAAATCAATCCCTTATTAATATTTAAAAGCATTTTTTTATAATATGTTTTGAACATTTTATCCAGAATCAGCACCTAAATATGAGCCATGTGTTATAGAGTAAATTGTAGGGTATTTGTCAATTTAGTTATTAAATAAGAACTTTTTAAAGAACTTTTGATATTAGAATAATTTATTGTAATTCTATTAGAAAGCGATTGAATTCAATATTTGCAACGATTAATGTTTTGGTCTAAAACTTTTGGATAAACAAAAACATTAAATTCAATTTTGATTCAATAGACTTATCTTATAAGTATTGTATAATATTCATACAATATATGATTACATCATTGGACAGGAATATTATGTATGACTAGAATATGGATTTAAAACTTTATTTGAATAGAATAAGCAAATCATTTAAGAATTAGTTTAAATTAATTCAAATAAAATGTTTTGATTATTAAATAAACCGTAAAATAATCATTGAATACATAATTTTTAAAAAATAAAAAATATTTCCTAAAACTACCGGTAATTCATTGGTCGCACATATCGTTTTGATCAAAATATCTTCCAATTAAGCAAATAATTAAATTCAATGGAATCAAAGTCTTTGAATCAATGGGTGATTCAATTTTATGTCTGCATTCACTGCAAACTCTACTCAATTCTCTTAATGTCGAATATACTTCACTGGGAAGGGGTTTTTCCAGAGCCACTAGTAGTGCATAAATCCAAATACCGTTCTGTTGACTGAACCCAAACTGTCGAATCCATTTGATGTGATAACTGAGTACACGAATCACTTCTTCTTGAGTCATATCACATATTGTTGTCAAAAGTGGTAAATTTGGTTCAGGTTTTGCCGGTTTCGGCACTTTTTCGGTTTTAAGGTTCGATTCATTACTATTTGGAGTATCTGAAGGAGTGGACGGATCTGATTCACAAACAGAATCACTGCTCGAATCACTGGAATCAGTCTTTTTTCCGATACAAAACTCTTTCCACCAAAACATCGATCGATTCCTAATAGCCGTTCGTTCGGTATTTAACCCCATTTTAATGCCGTAGTCTTTCATTCGCGATATTTTGAGCCTTACTTTAGTGAACTCAGAGATCTGTGCTCTTTGCCAATCGGTGGATGGCATGAGTTCAGGTTTGGCTTTAATAAAACCGTTTGACTGTTGAAACAAAATTCATATTATTTGCAAACAATTAATAAATAAAATAATTTAAGAAATAAATTATAAATTACTAAACGTTTTCAATGATAACGGTTTGGTTTGGTTTGAATTTATTCAAATCCATGTCCGCCACCACTACTTCGGGACAGTTTTGGGCTTCGAGTCTATGAAATGATTGAAATAAACGACAAAAATTCAAAATTCAATTAAATGAAAGATTAGTTGAAAAGACTGACTGAACTCGTCTCAGATATTCTTCTCCCGAAACGGGCGGTAGGTTTGGGTCGTAGTGATCAAAGTTGGCCACCGGTAACTTCGGCACAAGTATTCGGTCCAATTGGTCGCCTAAGTTGTCATCGCATTCCTCTTCATATTCTTCAAAATCTTCGCTAAAATTCATTTAAATTTATTATTTATTTATTAAAAGTAAATAAGACTTAAAATTATTTTTGAAAATCAAACGCAAATCAAATGAAGTGTTGAATGGATTTGAAATTGTATTGAAAAACGTGGAAAAAATACACACTTTTTGTCCCCTTTTCTCAAAAACCAACACATTTTTCATATAAATATTTTCACCCCTTTTGACAATTATTTTTGAATACAAATCACATTCAAAAATAACGCATTAAATTATATTAAACACAATTACAGTATATTTAAATAAATTATTTAAATATTTAATTTTATTTGAAAAACAAATTATCAAAACATTTAAATAATTTATACAATTATTGTCAAAATAATGATTGAATGACTATTTGAATAAATCTATAGAAAACATAATTATTTCAAATACTTATATTAAAATTGAGTTTCCATTAAAAAGCAATTATTTTATAACTTTATCTAATTTCAAACCTATTCATCAATATATTAGTTATAATATCATAACCGCCGAGGAATATAGCGCCGCCAATAGATATGTGGAGAACTCGGGGCAGAGCACCAGAAAATAGACTAAAATTTCAATAAATTTTAATATTTTAATGTCACAAAAGTTTACCAAAAGTTTGTTATTTTACCCAAAAATTCCTTTTTGTTTATAAACCGATTTGAGAACAATATAAATGTTATTGAATGAGAAAACGGTTCCCTTTTGTGCTAACATTATTCGGGTTTTGGCTAAATCTAATGGTGTTGTTATGAAAGCAGCCAAACCTCCAGCTAAAGCCCCACAAACTGTAGATTGATATGCATTTAAAGGCATTCGTTGATGTGTTGACCACTCCTTCTTCATGTATTCCCAAATCGGGAATTGTATTAAAGAAAATGGTATTTCGCGGACAATTGTACTCAAATATCCGCGATATAAACCTCCGAAGCCTTCTCTCTTAATTGTGGTCTTAAATACAGAACCACTGGATATGTTTGATGCCTGTGCTCTCTGTTTGACCACTTCTACCGGCACTCGAACTAAACACGCAATCTATTAGTCGTTAACAGCACTTAATTCATAATAAATAACATAACTAAAGAGCTGAAGTACTGACCACTTCTCCCATTGAAGCCGAAACCATATTAACGATTGGATCGTATTTTTCGTGTATTAATGGCTTAAAAACTCTTTTTGAGGACTCATAGGCGCAGAAAAATAGAGCCGCTTTTGAAGTAAAATAAATGTAAATAAGACTCAATTAAATAAATTAAATTCAATTAATCGATACCATTAGGAGCGGAACCAATCATTGTTGAGGACAAACCCGAATATATTCGCTTAAAAGCACCCGATTTCCAAAAACCGGCGTCGCTTTGGATTCGGGTTTTAATTGTGTCGATTGGGAAGAGAGTTAAGTCAACACACATTCCGGCCATCGCTCCTGACTTTGGGAAAGACATTCAATTAAGGCATTCATTAATTAATGATTGTTTTTATTATAAAAACATAATTGAAATAAGTTTACAAACAATTAAAGGAATTGAGAATAAGTTTGTATTCAATGAATTCATTTGATTATTATTTTCATTCATTTTGTCAAATATTAAAACTTAATTAAAGATAAAAAATAAATATATTTTTAAAAAGTATTTAAACAATAGTCACATGTTTTCAATGTTTGCTATTATTATATATGTATTGAAATTCAAATCAACGATACTTTAAGTCTAAATATATGAATGAAATAAACAAAACGACCCAAAAGTCAGTGCTTTTGCGCAAAACCAATGACTCCATTGTTGTTATAATTAATTCATTGGTTTTTACATTTGAATCAATGTTTTAATGTTTTTAATCAAATGTTTTATTTAATGGTTTTGTTTGTTATGAAAACAATTAATTAATTTATATTTAAAATAAATTAATTGAAAGAGTTATGAGTCGTCGCAAAATTGAATCCCCAGAAGAATATCGACCAATGGATGGCAACTCTGGTCAACAGAATATTGAACGCAAATCAGTGTTCGAGAGATTGGGAACCGTTGGCCGAAGAATAGGGACCACCAATAGGAACAGTGAATACAATGAAACAGATCTCAGACACAGAGTGAGTCGTAATCGGAAGACAAATGACATTTCGCCGAATCGGCGATCGATTTCACCACAAATCAGACACCAGTCGAGTGTTAAGACTTCAGCTAAAAGTGAGGACAAATTGGACACAAATAGTAAAGTGAAATCATTAGTATTGGCCCCAAACGGACGCTCAGAATCGCCGGCAAATCATTCACAAAGTGTTTCGTCTTCTTCGACATCGAAACGATTGACACAATCGAGTCATAAATGGGACGACGATATCGATAGTGAAGTATTGGAACAAAAACGACTACAACTGCAGAAAGAGTTGCAAGAATTGGAGAAAAGCGGTCCAATTGTGAACAACTCTGTTGTCAAGAGTGAGGCCACGAATCCATTGCCAAATGAAACAACTGTTACTCAAAAACGTAGCAGAAGTTCATCTGTTATATCATCAGAAAGTGATTCATATTCTTCTTCTCTTAAATCATTGGCCAAAACAGAGAGCAGTGAAAGCAGTGGTAATAATGCGGACAAAAAAGTGATCAACAGTTTAACCGTTAAGGAGGACTCGAATAATAGCATTAATAAAAGTAAATCCAGTGATAAGACTAAGACTACTCACGTCTCGAGTTCTATATCATTGAAAAATGTGACTCATTTGGAGGACACGACTCGTGTTAAGACATCGGAACTAAAGTTTGACCGACACGGGAACATAAGGATCAGTTTGGATGAACAGGAAAGACAAAAACGATTGCGCGCCGAGAGATTCGGCCAAAACAAAGCCATTATTGAGTCTCAATCGAAGAGAAAGTCAACACACGATTCAAATAATTCGGTATTAATTGAATAGAATTTTATATTTATTTTTATTTATATTTTGTTTAATCGAAATATTTCTAACAAATAGATTGAGCCCTCAATTGTTGTCTCTCGAGAGCACTCGTATTCTCCGCCACCGAAACGATCAAAAGAGTCGAATGAAAGACATCGCGATATTAATGAACGAAGTGATGAACACAAGAGAGACGACTATAAGACCAAAAGCAATTCGAGTCGAAGTAAATACGAGTCTTCGACAAGAAGTAGAAGTCGTGAGCGCAGAGACAGTCGTAACTCTAAACACGACGACAGTCACAGTAAGGGTTCGGACAGAAGTTCGAGAACTTATTTGAATACAAAGTCACCTAATTTTCGCGACCGTTCGCGTGACAGTCGTTATTCAGATCGTGACAATACATCCGTCACGAGTAAACACAGTCGCAAAATGGGTGACAACTATTCCAGAGATCAATCGCCGGCTCATTCGAGTCACTCGAAGTTGAGTCGAGACAGAGAGTCGTCAATAGGCAGTGATTTTTCGCGAAGATCTAAATCTGAACGCCTGTCGACCCAATCCATTGATATGACAGCACAAACACTGAATACAAGTGATGTGAAAAATAGTGAAATGAAAACCAGTGATAATATCATTGAAGAAATGTCTCCAATCAGTGCCGACAGTACTATACCTGATGTGACGGAAATCGATTCCCCGAACACTGAGTCATCTAAAGCCGGGAAACAGAAAGAAGAAGAAAGTCTGTCACCGAATAAAAAGAACGCCAAAGCTGTAGAGGAATCCGAAGATAACTTTAGTGATTGGAGTGAAGGAGAGGACGAACTTCTACTTAAAACCGATGGATTTGAAACTCTCGACGAAGTGTGCAATATATCAGACAATTCTATTGGAAAGGGTTTGGATTTTACTATTATTTTTTGAAAACTTTTGTTTTATAGTTTGTGTCCATTATTTTAATTAATATTTTGTTATTGAAATCAATGTATTAATTGATAGACTCATGGAATGAAAAATCAAATCACAGCCCAAAAGCCGACTCCAGTAATACTCAGACCCACAACAGAGACGATGCCTTAGAGGCTATCAGTGACGACGAATTGGATGCAATCATTGGGGACTCGGATCCCATTGACTCTACAGTTGATTCCAAAACAATTGTCAATTCAAACCGACAAGTGTTGGACGCACTGGACATCGATTGGGGAAGTCTAGTAAGTGAACCAAAAACGAAACTGGAGTTCATCCCGGGTTCGGCCCGAAAAAGATTCAGTGCTGCAAATGTATTGATGCGAATCGGGTTTTCTCACGCATTTGCCGGACAACACATGACTAAAAAGCTCATTGACTACTGTCAGAGCGAACTTAAAGACGAATTCGTGCCCTTTCGTCACCCAATAGCTGCCGTCCACTCTTTAATCAGTGAACGCATAAAAGAGCGCCGGTGTCTGTTCGGAGCGGACACAACACAAGTCCTTAGCGGAAGGAAAGACTTACAAATCAGAAAATTGCTGAATAAATGCAATTATAAAGTGTTTGACAATAACTTAACCCCAAACGGCACAACACCTCCATCTCAACCAAGCACTACATCAACAGTTAATGATTTTTCGGTTTCGTCAACAAATATATTGGAAAACAATGTCTCAGATATCGAGTGTTTTTGATTTGAAACAAAACAAATAAAAAGTTGTATTAATTTATTGTAAGTAATTATTATTAAAAAAAACTTAATTAATAATAAAGTCATGACATTAGCGCTAAAATAACATCTCATAAACAATGGTTTTATTAATGATTTTTCGGTTTTTTCTGAATTTTATTAATGAAAAAGAACCGCATTTTCTATATAAGAGACTGTAGTTTTGATATAATTATAAGTTATAAGTAATGATAAGTCGAGCGAAAAGTAAATTGCATTTTGGGATATAAAGCAATTGTTATTTAGTTGACTCTAAACGCGTGTTGTTCTCAATGTTATTCTCCACTACTTATTGCTTGATTTGATGATCTTCTGGTGCGTTAACGACATCGCAGTTCTGATAGAAGTTTTAGGCATAAAAAGAGAGACATAGAGAGTGAAAGTACATTACATTAGAGAATAAGAGGAGAGTGAGATGAAAGGGAACGGTGTTATCGATGAAATGAGGATCACATTAATCACTGCTCCACTATTGCCTCATTTTTGTGGCAATCGCTTATCTCTTATCCCTTTCATTTGGAACCAACAGAAAAAAAATCGGAGCAATGAATAGTATGTTTAGTATTGAAAATCATAACATATATTATGAGTTATTTTTGGGCAAAAAAGATGAAAAAATGTATGTTTTGTCGATAAAAGTATGTCTTCAGGAACTAAAGATGAGATGAGAATTACATTAATATTTTTGATAATATGGATAACAAAAAAGATTAATCGAAAGGATAAATGAATATATTTGTGTATCTATTGATGTTATAAATGATAGTAGAGTTGCATATATTGTGTACACAAATCTGTAAATCTGTTTAAAACCATTAACACCTTTCATAAGCTTTTAAATTATAGTCGTATTTATGTTTAAATTAAAGTGAAGACATATACAGGGAGTGACTCCTATTTATATGAATGCGCCTAAAGTTAATGCTTTATAAGATATGTATAATAAGATGATAATACTTGACTTAAAACTAAACTAATTTAATAGTAATCGTTATAATCAAAAACCTAAAGCCTCTCTCACTCTCTCCAAACGCGATAACAGATTAACTGTTATGAGTGAATAGAATTGATAGCAATGAACATAAGCTTTAAGTGTTGTGTTATAACAGTTGTGTAGAGAATATATTGCAAACGAATCTGAAAACAACGTTTTGATAGTGCGATCCAGTGATGGTTGTGATGCCTGTGGCCAACTGATAAGCACTAACCGATCGAAAACTAACGCTCCGTATCAAAGAGCAAAATCGAATTGAGAGGAGAGGGGAGAGGGAAGAGAAGAGAACAGAGAGGAGACGACCAAATACACACATTATATCTACACTGAATGCACACTAAGAAAACACCAAAAGCTCTCTCTCTCTCTCTCTCTCTCTCTCTCTCTCTCTCTCTCTCTCCTCTCTCTCTCTCTCATACTTTATTCCTGCGCTCACTTGAGATGAATTTTTTGATTTGATATAATTCGATCAAAAGGAACAGTAGTGAAAGTGAAGAAAGAGGGGATGACTTGTGAAGGATGGGATGGAGGGAGAGGTAGAGAATGGGAAATGCAAAGGGGAAGAGAGAGAGAGAGAGAGAGAGAGAGAGAGAGAGAGAGAGAGAGAAATTGTGAGTTTTATTATAAATGTTTAGACATAACTATAGGCAATATATAGGTTCTATAGCTTTACTCAATTATTACGATTGCAATAGACATAACATTTTCCAAGTGATCCAACTATTTATTGATAGCATTGGACATCAAAACATCAAAACGCACTCAAAATGTTTGCCAAAACTGTTGTGTAAACAATAAATACATTACTATTATTTGTAGACATCATTAGTTACAGAAAGAGTGATATATTTTTCACTACAATATCCAACACAACAACTATAATAATAATTATCAAAAGTTTTCGAGCGATTAGTTCTGGGATTCAATGCTATAAAACAGATCTCAACTATTTTTTTTATTCAATCAGATATTCTTTGTTTTTATAGTTGAAAAGTAGTTAAGTCTCTCTTTAATTGTTTTTGTGTTAATTTATTGTTAATTTTATTCTTATTATTTAAAGTCATATTAATTAAGATCGAGATTATTATAATAATTATAATAAGTTATGATATATTCCAGTCGTATATCATATTTATGTTTAATATAATCGTCTGTTTTGTTCACTTAGTTTTTGTGTTGAAATAGCATTCATTGATGCGTTTGAAAAATGAATTTTTGCCAAAAAGTTAATATCAATGGAGAAAAAGAATAATAATAGAGATGAGGGCTGAGAGACAGAGATGTAGTGTAAGGGCTATGGAAGGCATAGTAGGCATAGTAGGCATAGAAGGCAATAATGATAGCAATATTGTTGGGATAAGAGAAACAGACATAACATCTTATGATATATTAATCCAACCGTTAGTATCTTTATTGCCTAAGAACTCATCAAAGCGTAAATCTGTGTCATTGTCTTAGAAAGTTTGGCGAAGCGTAAGACAGCTCTTCTCCAACAGATAGAACTCATAGAGAATTGAATGAATGAAACTAACATTTATAACATATAACGGATATTTCAGTCACTGTTTTGCTATTAAATAGAAAATCCAAATACGAAAACAAAAACATTATTCATAGCGAAGGAAATGAAATGCGAATCTATTTTATACATAACAGTAGTGTCACTACAGAACCATAGAATCAAAAGCCTTTCAGACGTATAAACAGAGTATAATGTAATCGAAAACTTTTGAGTCTTAACTGAGAAATAGGAAAAAACTATAAATTGAAGGGATTTCACAAAAACACTACAATCGGTAGAAAAGAATATAATATTGTGATTGTATTATGTGTTCAATAATTCTATTCCAGAAAACTCATGCCTTCTCTCTCTCTCTCTCTCTCTCTCTC
>JAQGCG010000101.1:0-10691 GCA_034699285.1 Liacarus coracinus | reverse complement strand
AGATAATGGAGATAATGAATTAAAACGATAGTCTCTTCGGATAACTATCTCAAGTGTTTTATTCTTTAATGGAATTTATCACATGTTTCGCCCCTTCAAACAACATATGCGACCAAAATAATTATCAACCAATTTATTGAAAGAAATATTTCTACTTTTATACACTTATATAATATAAGACATTAAGTTAGGGCTAAATATTATATAACAATATTAAGTGGCGTTTGAGACAAAGAAATTAAACCCTTTTCCGCCCATTTTTTCGATGTAAAAAACAGTTAATCAGTTGATTAGGTATTCAATTGAGTACTGAATTTATTTCTAATGCCATAAAACTTAGTCTCATTTGATTTTTTAAGAGTTTCATTAAGTCTTAAATAATCGCGTTTTGCTTAATAACAAATAAATACATTTCAGCCTTTTTTTTCTCAACAATTGATTAGATTATTATCAAAACGTGTGACAAAATAGAGAAGAAATGTTCTCAAATAGAGAATAGAAATGATAAGTTAGGTATAGATTATGGATGATATTGAGGACTGGCGGCATAAAAAGGTACCGGTATTAGTAGTATATCCTCTATCAATTAAATATATTATTTATTTAAAAAGAAATACACTTTAGTATAGATGTGTTCGGACGTCATAACCAGAATTTTTTAGATAAACATAATAGATATAAGTCATGTATTTTAATTGATCATAAATAGTAAGAATAATAAAAAGTCTTCTTTAAAAATAGATTAAAAAACTTTTTTAAACTACAAAAAAAGAGGAAAAATAAATTCACATCAGAAAAACTTTTTTCAATCGATGTATAAATTTGATTAGCTATGAACATATTCATAAAAAATGTACATTTCTCAGAATTTTCTCACATGTCTATTACAACTTACATAATAAAAAAAAAGAAGATATCGTCAAATATTTTTACTATTTTAGATACTGTACTTACGAGTTGGGAGAAAGAAAAAAATCCCTGTGCAAACTCTTTTTGAATCAATGAAATTTGAATATCATTTTGTTGTATCAAAAGAAGTAATTTTTAAGTTAACTTTTATTCTCAAAGAGAAAAATCACTTATTATTTAAGTCATACAAAAATTAAGATATGTTTCTATGATATAAAATATTCCAATGTATGTATACATATAATTAAGCCCACAATTAAAGTTGATGGGGGGCACAGAGAAAATTATATAAATCTCAGATTAGTTCTTCTTACCCACTACCCTACCGGTGCTATCGCATTCATTAACAAATAGAGAGCACAAATTTAGATTAGATTTTTTTCTGTATTTGAAATGTTTGATAGATTTTTCAAAACAAAAAGAAATTCTAAAATACAATAAAGAATTGTTTGCTCCGAACCCATGGACTGAATTATGATTATGTAATAAATGGAAATATTTTTGTTTTATTACATCATATCATTGACAGAAAGTATGATAAATATAAATGAGAATTGAGTTCAACTCAGGAATAATTATTTAAAAAGAAAAATTGTGAATCAGAACAAAATGAAAAAAAGTTTCTCAAATAAGAGATACATCCGATTGAATTGACATTTTAAGAGAGGAGTGAAAAAGGGCTGTGACTCACAACACACACACTGTTTCTTAAATTTCTTGAACAAAATGTGTGGGGGCTATGAAACTGAGCCGGAAGTTGAAATTTCATAGTAAAGAGAAATGAAATGCTTTTTTGTCTTTAAGGAAATTCATTATTTAATTCATTCATAACTTTCTTTTTACGCACAAATTCCTAATTGTTGTTTCCATTCATAAGTAAGAAAAAAAATATTTCTTTTATGAATCTTTTGAAAATTTAATTTTAAACACTTAGCGATAAAGATTGTCTCTCTCTTTCAACAGCGGATGGCAATCATAGGCACCGGTAATGAGTGGGGAATTTTTTTTACTTCTAAAACTAAGTTTAAAAGGATTGCTGATTAGCCTTAAGGCCGACTAAAATATCTAAAGCAAATATTTAGCCTCAGAGCTAAGGCAAACACGGATTTTCATCAGTCCTTCTTTAAGTCAAAAAGAGAGCCGTTTTTTATTATTCAGTTCTTATAATATATTTTATATAAGTTATTCAAAACATAATTAATGAGTAGATCTCTCGCTAACTCTTTCTAATCGTGTTTTATTCAAATTGTTTCAAACAATTTATTAGTTATTTTCTCTCTCTTTGAAACTTAAGTCTATATACACTATATTTAAGAATTAGTGGTAAAAAATTCGTTTGAATTAAATAAATAAATAAAATTATAAATTGATTCGAGAGGTGAGAAAAATTTATTGCAAACACGATTCACACGTATTTCACTCCAGTATTCAATTGAAATAAATCAATATTTTATATGACTTTCAGTGAGGTTTCTCTCATAAAAATTAAAATCATATGACATTAACAACAGGAAAAACAAAATCACTAAATGAATAAATAAGTAATTTATAACTACATACATATCAGATCCTCAGTTCCACTCCGAGACACCGTTAGACCCCTTACAGACTTTTTTCACATTCAATCTATGTTTTCAAATACAATTAATTTTATTTTTTGAGCTCTTATTTCACATAACATTTCAATGATTTTTCCTATCATTTCATCAAAACCAATGCTAACAGACATTTCAATTAATAGTTGTTTCGAAATATAGTTTACTTTTTTTTATAACGAGATTTAGTTCAAAAGGAGCAGAAAATAAATTTTGTCGAAAGGCTTAATCACATTCACACAGACATCGATTTGTTTCAGAAGTGAAAATTTGTGGCTTAAATGTAGAATAGGATCACTTTATAGTTGCACTTCATAAGATGCCTGGATCATATTAACCAGAGCACCTGATGGAGTACAAATGGTAAATGACCCTCTTGTGACTCATCTTTAATTAAGCCGATTCTCAGATAACACCAGTAATACAAAGCGTTAGACCAAAGGAATCAAATGTAAATCACATCTGAATTAGAAGTGGAGCCAAAACGACGATTAGACCCAACACTCACTACATATTTGACTGAATCATTGTCTGGTTTAATGTTTTAAATACCGGCTGTCATGACTCAGACATAATATATATATAAAAAACAGCTAAACACTAGAGTATAAGGAAAATAATTTTTAATTACTAACGAATAGAGTAAAAGAAAAATAAAGTGAAAATAAAGTGTAAAAAAGCAGCAAAAGAACGAAATAAAGAAACAGAAAATTAAACAATTTATTTAAATTGTTGTCTATTAATGTAAAGTGAGTTAAAAGTAGAGATAGCCTTAAAGATAGGATTAAATACATTGTTATTTAAAAAGTTATTGAAGAGAAGAAAAGTTGAGAATAAGAAGTGAAAGATATTTAGAGAAGAGATAGAAATAGTGTAGAGAATTACTCCGAGTAATCCGCGTACTTCAGGTACCTGACTATTTAAATGAAACAGTTCAGTCACAGCACCTTGCAGCACGTGGGTGACTAGAGTAGAGCACATAGAGATAGATAGAATAGGAGAATAGAGCACCAGTACTACCAACACAACCACCAATGATGAGCAACACAACCAACACATTCATTACACACACACATAGAGTGTTGTTTCGTTATATTTTCAAAAACATAACATAAGAACATATTTGAACAATAAATAAATTTCTATCAATTATTACCTCAATATTTCATTAGACTTACGATTATTTATGATAATATGTAAATAAAATAACATTTAATTTTGTTATTATTTTTTCTTTTTTCGTCTGACACTAGAGTTTTTTGACGACAATTACTATATTAAGAATTTTCATCCAAATTATTAATAATACGTCAAATAAAAGTCGTTTAGAAGTATTACGTAAAACAAAACGTAAAGATCTAGTTATTAGTGAATGAGAATAAAAAACAGTTTACTTACTATTTATATGAATTGATAGCATAGTTGTTAAATAATAATAATAATAATAATTGGTGTGAAACAGAAGTTTAATATAAAAAAAAGTGTTCAACACTTTCCTAAATGGATGGATGAGAGGAGAGAAGAGAGGCATAGAATTAAATATTAGACACTTTAATAATAATATCACTTTTGAAACAAATCACTAAATAATAACAATAATAAGTTAAAGAGTTTTTGAAAATAGTGTTGAAACAAATTAAATGCTTTGACAGTAAAGTTTTGAAAAACGAATGAGAGATAGAGAGAAGTGGGAGAGAGAGAGAAGTGAATTAGAAGTTAGCGAACGGAGTGAATGGTTGTGCACTGCGAGGAGCTGTTGATTCTGAAGGCAATATAAACGCTTATCATATTCGTTGTGTGTTTGGAGTGAATGCCTACGAAAAAAGCATTTTGGCGTTAGTTTCTAGGAATCCGTTTCTAATCTTCTCATAGCATTGACGCCGTAGTGCGCAACCAGTTCTTAGTGGGAGTTTTGCTATCAGATACCTTTAGTACTTAGTCACTCAACAACTCAATGCTTGGCTTTTTTCATAGTGAAAACACAGAGAGAAAGACAGTGAGAGTTAGAACAAATTTTACTAAAACCAGCATTAAATAAGTTTATTGCATAGCATAGCGTATATATGAATATATGAACTCTTCTGCCAATACATTGAACGATGTGTTTGACTCCTATTCGCTTATATAGAGGGCTATATATAAATCATTGACAAATGATGAACACTAGAGAGGAATTACTTATAAAACATATTACACACTATTATTACATTAAAGGGTGAAATCGCGATATTATATATGCCTTTATAATAGAAAAATAATAATCAACAAAACGTTTTGGACTTACGACTCATTAAAATTAGTGCCTTTTTGACGACGGGAAGCGCGGGGGCCGACCAGTGCTCATACACTACATACTCTACATGTAGAACAAGCCAGTGGTGTACAGTATATGTACTCTATGTGAACACAACACCACACATACACTACATATTTTGAGCACTGATTTCATTTTATACCAAAACTATTTTTCTCAGTAATAGTTTTATTGCTCTGTAATCTATTTCCTCTTACATTACATCTCTTTCTTCACTCCTTTCTATTTGTTTAGTGAAAATCAAATGAAAAATTATTTTTAAATTTATTGGTTTTTAAAGGAATTTAAAACCTTTTTGTTTTGCTTTTTTTGTTTGTCTGAATTAAAGAATTGTTAAGTTTTTTTTCTACTGACAAAACTATTTTTGTTTATTAATATTGTATTACACTATAAGAAAATGCATTTAAAAAAAATAATAAATAGTTTACAAACTTTTCTTTCACTCTATAGAACTAAAACAGAAGTTTAAAGAACTCTGTGCTCTTCTCTCACTATTTCCCTCTCCTATTCCTCTACTCCTAAATTTGTGTTGTGTTCATTGAAAAACAGTATTTTTCTTTCTAATTACTATATGAGCCGCAAAATGTGTGTCTGTTATATAAACAATACAAGAGTTGACTCTTTTCTCACTCTTTCCTCTCATACATACACTTCTCCGATGTCTTATGGCTTCAAATTCTATCGTTTAGTTCCGAGAAAAGCGTTTCGTATTTTACTCTCAAATGTATTTATTATTTGAGGCTTTGAGGCCCACAAACACACACATAACAACATAGAGAGAAATAAACTGGTGATTAACGACATTCCCCTTTAAATCTATAAAGAAGTACAACAAAAATCGTATATAAGAATCGTTACTATAATTGAAACTAACGAATGAAACGAATAAAACGGAACAAAACGAACATATTTTTGAGAGAAGAAAAAAAGGAGAGAAGAGAACCGAACAGAACCTCTACATCACATTAACACTGGTTTTTAGTTTTCAATTAGTTATTGGCCCGAAATTTATTCGTTTGACCTCTTTTTTTTCATATCAAATAATTACTGTTCACAACACAAATACAACTGCACTGAACAGTAGGAAAATGTTTTTCGGGAAAAAAAACTTATATTTGCTTTTCTAAAGAAATTTCCATTACATATCACCCTCTCCTTTACACCCAATCTGTGCACTTTTTAAACTTTTTAAAGAAAATACAAATTCATTCGCGAAGAGAAAAAAAACTATAAAATTTCGGATGAAATTTAAATTCAGTTTCAGAATAACTGAAACTTCAATTTTGTAATTTAATGCTTAAGATTACTGTTTGTTTATCAATTCAAGTGTCGAATTATTATTATAAGTGATATCATCTTCAGTCTGATAGTAGTGTTATATAATATAAGAGAGTGATAGAGGAAAGAGTGAAAATTTCACAGTGATTTCAATTTTATATATAATTCTAGCTCTGATTACAAACCAATTCTATCTCACATATGATCGTCATATGGTTTAGTAGTATTACTGTTGTCAACCAATTTATAAGAGAGAAATGCATTTGAAAATTATCATTGATTTTTAAAAAATAACATAAAAAAATAAAAGAATTTAATCGATTATAAAATCATTATAATTATCATAAGAGCTGTGCATAAACTCATTGAATTAGTTGATTATAAAAATTTCTTAATACTCTATATTAAACAAAATGTAATTAATACAATACAGGGACGGAATATTTTTACTATAAATAATAATTCCCAAGTGAAAAAATATTATATGAGGGCTTAATCAATGGAATATTTTAATGAAATTGCTCAAATTTATAATGATAGTTTGATCACTTTTGAATCTATATAATTTTTTTAAAATTGATATTTAATTATTAAAATTAGAGGAAAAAAATTCCCCTTCCATACCACCGTTCCCTAAACCAAACTAAACGTTTTATATCCCTGTATATCCCTGATTGGTAGATAAAAACAAGAGCAAAATATAAATAAATAAATGAAATAATAATTATAATTCATTTAAATGAGAGGACAAACAAAAGGAGTATAAAAATAAATATTAAAATATATAATTATTTACTCAAATTATTATTAATTAAATTCTTGTAACTAATTATTATATATAGATTAGTAATATAAGAGAACAACAGCAACAAAAAAAGAGAGGGGAGAATGAGATTAAACAGATATAACATTGAAGTATACATAAAAGAGAATTAATAGCTAATAGATTAGTAATAACTTTGTCAGCGATTCGTAGAAAACAAAAATTATGACAAGAATTTTAAAATTGAAATTGTAGTCTGAAATAATCGGAAATGAATGAGTCCTTCCTTTCCTCCTTTTCCCTTCTTTATTCAAACTCATGGACCTTATAATAATATAATGAATAGTATTTTTTTCACTCTAACTATTAAAATGCAGAATAAAATTATTTATGATGTCATTTAGGTTTTCACTTTTACACATATTTTTTTTATTTTATTTTACGCTATTATTAAATATTTATTATATACTTCTCATCGATTACTACTATCTCTTCTCTCACAACTCAGGCCAATGAATCATTCATTTCCTATTGAAAACTCAAATTCCAAGCTCTTGTCTAAAATATTTTTTCATTCAACTCCTGCTCTCGTAATCAGTATTTTTATTTCTTTACTTAAATTCAGTGCTCTTTTGCATTGCAATCAATTATCAGTAAGTATTTCATTCATAACTCTTTGATAACGAATTGCAAATAAAAAAATTGTTGGATTTTATTCGCGAAGACATCGAGAAAATAAAGAAATAAAAAAAACATTAATATATTGATTATAAAATAAATATTAAGAGAGAAAAAAATAATCAAAAACTAAAACTAAATTATGTCAAAGACTGAACTTTTTTTTAAAGTAAATAAATTATCCAATCGTTTGGGAATTTATTACTAAAAAATTCGCATCAATTATAATAAATCTTTAGTGAAATTAAATGGAATTTTTTTTATATAATTAAATGCCGAAAAATAATGAAAAATAAATTTTTCAAAGAAACAAAGAAAACTTTTTCAAAAGGAGTTAATAAAAATTGATTAAATCACTTAACATATCGAATAACAAATTATTAATATATTTATAATTTTATAGTAAATTAATTTATTGAACAAAAATATGAAAACAAAAACTAATATATTATTTCAAGAATTCTGGTAATAATTTTCAAACCATTAGTTGATTCATAGATTTTTCAGACGAATCCGTCATTTGATTCCAATTAATTGTGAAACAAATGCCAAAATAACTATTTTATCTTATTTTTTATTTTAAAATAAAATAATTAAAATTCTTTGTCTGAGAGTTAAGAGACAACACTATTATAAGAGTAAATGTGTTAAAGATATATCAAATAATAAAAATGAGAATAATTTTCTTTTTTCTTGTTTAGAGAACATAAAAATTTAAAATTTTAATGTTGAGCATGCTTATTTTAATAAATATGTAATAGAGTTGAAGGCGAAAAATTTGATATTTTATTATTCAAGTGTAGTATTTATCCAAAAATATGCGGATTTTTCTATTTCGTGTTAATCATATCCAATCAATAATAACATATTTACTATAAATTTTTATTGAGTTATAAATTTTTTCTAAAAATAATTAAATTAACGATTTGTGGCCAAAAGTTCCTATTAATCTAAATTTTAATTTATTCCTTATTTACTGATTATATTAGTATAAAATGTTTTTCTCGTTTATTCGTTAATTATTTTATTTGATTCGATAGTTTAATAAAAGATAATCTATTAATACCACATAATATACAGTAAATATACTGTTCCTGTTCTTTTTTTCCCTCTCTCTCAAGAAGTATATTTTTCAGTACCATTGTTTGGGGGCATTCAGTCAGTCAAAGCTGAGACACACATTGTTTAAATTCCAGATCAGATTAGCTCTAAATGTAATGTAAAGATGAGAAGTCATACTAAAAATATGTTTTCGAGACTCAAATAAAAATACGCACAAAAACATAAAAACTTGAATTTTTTTTTTTAAGAAAAGACAACAAACATATCGTGTCTATTGTACTGATATGTCTATAAGTGATATGTATTTTTCTGGTAAACAATTATATTGTAGTTGTCTATTGAAATAAGAGACTATTCTGTGTTATAAATGTATACAACAATCAGTGTTAGTAATGAAAAGCAAAGACACATTTAATTACAATCACTAGAAATAAAATGACACAAAAAAAACTTGTTGTTTGCGATAATTGATTTTTATAGTAATAATATCTCTATATTTTTTTATTTTTGAGTTATATTTTTTTATTTTAAAAGCATTTCAACCAACTATGACGACCCGAACCAACAACTAGTTTTAGGGCCTCAACGAGACTCAGGGAGAGAATTGAGAACTGAGCTGAGCCACAACACCAGGATTTTTGTTTAAGAGAACCAATAGGTTTAGAAAAAAGTTTTGGAACAACATTTGAAGTACTAGTGTCTGACACAAAAGGAAATGAGCGAAGCCTTGATGTATAAAATTTAGATAAGGATTCAATTTTGATTAAGATATTTAAGAGATGACTATCGCTTTAAAAAAAACTGTGAGCTCCAGACCTACAAAATAGGGTTTTAAAACACACAAACCATTACTTTATGAGCCGACAGGAAACACCATTCGATGGGTTAGTTATTTCAAACTCAACAATAAATTTTAAATGACTTTTATAGTTAGGTTTGATTTTAATTGATATAAAGTGTATCTCATTTAGAATATTCCGGACAATCGTTAAAAAAAAATATAACATATATTATGCACAGAAAGGGAACAAATATAGTAATATCAGTGAATATATATTTTAATGAATCAGCAAAGAGTGCAAAATGAGGAGTGTGTGAGAGAAAGACAATTAAATGAAAACTAAATATTATATAATTAATATTTGAGTTGCAATGCATAGGTTTGAGTGCAATATTTTTATCAAAATAAGAGATAACAAAATTAAGTAATTGTTCCCAAATTTTTCTTCCATTTGCAGATAAAGTCTAGAAAAAGTATATAAATATACATGTATATTTCTTGTGCAAACATATCTAATCTTGTGATCACAACAAAAACGTCATAAGACGAGAGTAAAGTAGCGAAAAAATAAAGCAAAAAGTAAGAAAAAAAATTAGTGACATTACTAACAATGATATCAGTTTTTTTCGACCGAAGTATTGTTCATAGCTTTAGGCCTTTTCCTCAAATTATTAATATTTTTGACTACTTTTTTGTGTCTGATTTTTTAATTCTAATTACATTCAAATATTAGAGAATAAAAAATTATAAGAACTTATTTATGACGACAGCAGAGCTTTTGTGACTAATTTTCCTCTTAAGTGAACAATAAAATAATCGGTCGGAAGAGGTGTAGAAAAAAATTGCTGATATAAGTGAATATCAATAGACTGTAATTGTTTGCACAGAGAGATAAATTTGATGTCATATTATGGCATATTATATGGATATAAATCTTAACAGAATCTTAAGGTCGGGGGCCATCGCATGTATATCTAAATGCCTTTTAAATTCAAATTCAACTATATTTATATTATTTATTATAATTTATTAATAGCTGTCAATAAAAAATATTTATTACTACTGAAGATCTGTGTTTGAGATATGGCTCATCTCTCGGTAATAACAACTGAATATTTTATTTAATATCAGAGAACGGGTTATTAAAAATTGAAGATCTGATAACGGGTTAAATGAGAAGAATATTAATAATAAGCATTGGATTAGTAGTTCTTTGGCTCACATATATGTTTTAAACACATTTCTTAGACTAAACATTAAATTCTTGTGAGATTTGAGTTTATGTTAAAAATCGAAATCATATTTTTATTT
>JAQGCG010000100.1:0-10698 GCA_034699285.1 Liacarus coracinus | reverse complement strand
TAATCTCAATCAATTGTATTTTATCTTCCCAGTAATCATTGAGTGTTTCATTTTTAGCCATTTTTCTTTGCATTATTGTTGTAGTTGCCATTAAAGAACCGCAAATGTTTGTATTTCTTTTCAAAATTCCCAATTCAAAAGCTTCCCGATTGAATCCAATTAAATTTTTCCTTTTCTCGTTTTTAAACCAACTTTTTGCACTTCCTTCAAGGTAAGCAATAACCCTGTTCAATTTGCTAACATTATTCCAACCATTAGCATCGGCTATGTCATTATAATCTTCTAACCATATCTGTGCATCAGAATTACCGGCATAAGATGGAGGAGGAATAAGACCACCATAAATCATTTGTCGAGATTCTCTTATGATTGGTGCAGGGAGAGTATAGTCAGGTGTTCGTAAATTAAAAACATTATCGTCCCTTATTTTAGTATCTGTTTCTAATTCGCTTATCGTGGCATATAGGCTTTGACTCTCTAAATGATGAAACTTTGAATCAATTGTTCTGAATAAATAGACAAATTTTTATTGATTTTTGTTTATCTTTATATTTGCTTAATATCTTTATAAGTAATAATTTTAATCTTATTCGATTTATTCTATTATCTATGCATTTTTATAATTATTTATTGAACATTAACCTAATTGATGGATAATGGCAATCCTCGAGAACATATATCGTTTTTATCCAGCGAAATACGGTCGCTATATTATTAAATACTTTCACAAAGTTTTAATAGACGAATAATTGTTGAGAATTATTAATGGTTTAGGGAATACTTTCCCGTCTTAAATGTAAATAGATCGCAATTTGAATACTCTCTATGCCATTGAATACACCGATCTGCCATCTAATTCCTCTATATGCTGTCGAATACATCTATCTGCAATCTGGTTTCTCTCGATCACATCGAATGCATCGATCTGCCATCTGGTTTTTCTCGATCTCGTCGAATGCATCCATCTGCCATATGGTAAGACTGGTTTCTGTCTATGACGTCGATTGCATCGATTTGCCATCTGGTGTGACTGGTTTCTGTCTATGACGTCGATTGCATCTATCTGCCATCTAGTGTGACTGGTTTCTGCCTATGACGTCGATTGCATCGATCTGCCATCTGGTGTGACTGGTTTCTGTCTATTACGTCGATTGCATCGATCTGCCATCTGGTGTGACTGGTTTCTGTCTATGACGTCGATTGCATCGATCTACAATCTGGTGTAACTGGTTTCTGTCTATGACGTCGACTGCATTGATCTGCCATCTGGTGTGACTGGTTTCTGCCTATGACGTCGATTGCATCGATACGCCATCTGGCGTGACTGGTTTCTGTCTATGACGTCGACTGCATCTATCTGCCATCTGGTGGTACTTTAACTTTATGAAGCCGACTGCATCGACCTGCCATTTATTGTTAATGGTGTATATCTCGTATTGTTTTCAGGTGATATTTGTCTAATTGCTTTGATTTTAATCCTCTTGATCGCTCTCGGAGATCCCTATGCTTCCATCTAATAATTGATTTGTTTTAATGTCTTATTTTCTTATCATTGCCCAATCCAAAGATGGGCTATACTCTTTCGAGCAAGCTAAAGAGTAAGACCAGGATAAAAGTAAGGTGCTATCCATCGCACCCCACCTCCCTTTAGGGTAATCCCCAATCGAATAACATCAAAATTATTTGAAACAAATTGTAAATATTTGAGAATTTATGGCCTGAATATTATCGATCCGATGGAATGGTTTGGAATGGTTACGAATTTGTGTTGGAATGAAAAGAAGTATGGTTTGTATAACATGATAAACGTCCGTGAGTTATTGTGATGTAAGTCTTGTGATATAGGGAGCACTTCCACTACACTTCAATTGTTAATTGTATTTGATTTGTAAGAAGAACTTCAGTTCCGCTGAATTCAACTTCCATTTGTTCTGAGTTTCCGTTTTCGGCTAAAATCTTGTATCCAGATGTGTGGACACTACTATTCCCGAAGAGAGACTTCCTGTTCCCGAATTGTGAGCTCTGAAGGTAACTTTCCGCAAGGCATTGGAGTCCATGTAGAAAGAGATCTCTTTCATAGGAATGTACTCTCCCTGTGCCTTTATTGAGGGTACTTCCGCAATGTCGGACTTGAGATCAAAGTTGAAGTCATTCTAGTTCACCTCTGCCCTTACCTCCACTTGCTCTCCGTTCTGATTGACTGCTGAGAGCATGAACTCTCTCTGATTGTTGAGATTCAAAACGAAGTTTAGATTCTGTCGTTCAATAGAGAGCGTCTCTGCCCTCAACTCTCTGCCAAATCGCCTCTCATTCAAGTCCTGTTTAGAGTGCGCCCTCAACATGTA
The DNA here is from genome assembly GCA_034699285.1 of Liacarus coracinus. NCBI lineage: Eukaryota > Metazoa > Arthropoda > Arachnida > Sarcoptiformes > Liacaridae > Liacarus > Liacarus coracinus. The sequence goes on along the minus strand of JAQGCG010000100.1, from coordinate 8,353 downwards.
TTTTCGTTTGAGCGAAGTCTTCAAAGCCTCCACTTCCGTCGATCTGACATTGTCTATACTATCAGTTCTGCACGTGAGAGGGCGACGAATCCTCAACTGTGACCAAGTCCTCAGGAGTGATTACCTGATCCTCTGTGTTCTCTAGAACTCCGGTCACGAGAATTCCTCCCTCATTATGACACTGTGCGCACAATCCGGCCTGAGCTTAGATTTTGGCTTTCTATGCCTGAAGTTGTGTTGGCTCGTAGTAGAACTCGCCGGGGATGGTCGGGTAGGAGATGTATGCATCGGCGCAGAATAGAATCGGCACCTGAACGTACACCTCTTTGGGCGCTTTGATGTGTCCGTCACTCTTCACCCAAACGATTCTGTGGTCATAGGTGTGCACAGAAAGTATGTTCGCTAAATAGTATGTGGGCCGGGGACTTCTGGCCACGGCTGTGATGGCGATGTCTTACGCAATGGTCTGCTGCACCTGACACTTCTCGTCCTTTTCCGATTGGTCCTCAGAATACGAGTCCACGTCGCCGTCCCAATTGTTTTCCCACACGCGTTGAGACTTTCGGACCAACTCTTTGGAGATTCTTTTGATGGATCTCTTGCGGATGTCCTTACCCAAAATCAATTTCATCACATCCTCGTAGCCGAAGACCGAATTCTCGAAAGACGTCGATTCGTCCGATTCCGAGATACTGCTCGAAAACTCTGAGGATTGGGCGGATTGGGAGTTAGATTGTCCCCGGGAGGCGGGACTCCGAAGAGCCGGATTCGGAATTGCAGTGAATTGAGGACTCTTTAGCACGACTTAGACCAGGACTGTTCTCCCGATTCATTGGAGGATTCGTCCGGCGACTCGTTGGTCTCTTTTGACTTCTGGTTTTGGTTGTGATTCCTCTCGTCATCTGGTTCTAGATCTGGTCCAGACTCTGATCCATGGATTTGTTCATTCTCTATTTGATTCTGCGCTTCAGTTCTTGGCTTTCCTTCGACTTCTCCGAATATTGCGAGGATTTGGAACTCTTGGACTCATCGAAGTCGGACTCCGAGGACTTACACTCAGAAAACTTGGTTTCAGAGCTTTGGTCGCTTTGGTCTGAATCGGACTCATCGAAGACGGAGCTGTCATCCGAGTCGTCTGTGTCTGCGTACTGTTCGTAATCTGCCACCCATTTGTAGCGCAGAGTGAAGTCATATCCGGAAACGGGTTTGTCTCTGTCTGATTCCAACTGCACGTTCAGTTCTAGAGGCCAAAGTCCGGCCTTTCTTCAGCTCTCGATCACAGCGGCTGTGATTCCGAACTGTCGTTTGGTTTTTTTTGCGAATAAAGTTATTCCTCTTTAGTCCAGGGGTTTTCTGATTTCAGTTTAAACCTAAGTCCCAAACCAAGCATTTCCTGTAAAATGGTCTGCTCCTGTTCGAATAGCACGGCCATTGACTTAATGGGCTCATGAAGCCAGTCCCGATCGGGCGCTCCGGCAATGTTGGCCTTGGCGATGAAAGTGTGCGATTGAATGAAGTGGTACACCACTTCGTTGGGCACTATAATGTTCAGAGACCAGGTCAACATGTTATTTGGTCGCGAATATCAGTTTGGTCTGTGAACATCTCTGCATTGCGTCTGCGCAGAGAGGAGTGTCACTCGCTTAGCGACAACTACACCGCCAGGTCCGGGATCTTGCGGACGGACGTCTCAATTGTGACCACTATTTCGTTCTCTTCATTGGCCTTCTCTTGGTTGAGCTTTATGTTCATTTTTGCGCTGAACTTCAGTTTCGTTCTCTTTCTGTCAAGTAATCCACGTTTGTGTTCGACTGAGGCATCACTATTGACAAGTGTGACCCTTGACCTGACTGAGGGGTCAATTTTTTGCCAAATTGGAGCCCAAATTGTCGTTAGTTCTTGACCTCAATTTCAGAGCATTTCTGTTGAGCTGAATATTAGTTACGTGACTATATTTTGGGAATTTTGTCTGAGATCTCAAAACTCTTCTCTTCTCTACTAAAGTGTTGCAAATTTATCTCCACGTTCTGCTATCCGTATTTGTAGTCCAGACTCGAAGGACTCGTTTTGTCCAAATGTTTGTACTGACCATTAACTGACCACACTTTTCCCATTGACTAACCACTGGCTGACCGATCTCTGCGTGACTACACTCTGTACTGCTGCTCATGTTTGTCAGCCTCCACTTCAGTCACGTGAGAGTAGGGATAGTTATTGTGTTTGGAGGAGATCTGGAGTTTAATCTTTGGGTTCATTTCGTTTTTAATTGTCTCCAAATTCGAGTCAAGTGACGGGGTTTTCGTTGAAATCAATGTCTCTTTCAGTAAATGATTTCCCAAAAAGCTATAGAAATTTTTGTTTCCCTTCATTTAGGACTTAGAGCCAAATAAATACTCACTCTGCGCCCCTCTTTGTGCGCCCCCTACTGCATATTGGTCACGTGGTTGGTTTGGGGACAATTCCATTTGAACTTCGCACCTGTAGAGGGCTTGGCCGACACCATAGCTCTCACTGAAGGACTAACGAAACGAACATTTGATTGGCTATTAAAGTCTCTCGTCAAAAATGCGTTCATATCTGCGAAGTTTTCGTCTTTTCGTTTGGTCTTCGATTCGATCATCAGATTATTGAGCCCTTTATTGAGATTCACTTTTGAGTTGTGTTCGAAATTTTTGGCCAAACTATTGGCTCCAAATCTCACAAAAGGCTCTCCAAAACCGGAACCGGAATTCAAATGTTATGCCTCTAAATCCAAATCCAACAAGTTTTGCCCGAATTGTTGTCTCATTTCATGCGAGTCCTGGTCTCTGTCGAAGTTGTAATCCATTGAATGCATTCTTCGGTTCTTGAGATCAGAATTCGAGACAATTTTCACGATTTGTGGCGATCTCTCAAAAGCACTGTTTAAAATGTAAACCAAAAATGAATCACTAATAGGAAAGCCATGCTTTAAGTACTAATCTATGTGTTTGCCGTAGTGCGCATGCGCGTACAGTATGCAGTGTAGATGGGTCAATTGCTTACGTTCAAGAGTTTAAAATGCTTTTAAAATTTTATTGGTTTCTTTTGCTAAACATTTTATTATGCTTTTAACGTTTTTGTCATTTGGAGTCATTTATTTTAAGTGCCCACCAATAAACAGGCACTCCTTTTTCACTCAGTTACCATAATCTCATAGTCGTATAGAAAACATATATATGGCAAGACAGGCTTATGTTTTTTTAATGAAATAAATAATATATTTTTAAATATTTTCAAAAAAATTTATTAAAATAATGAATTTTCAATACATTTAGATTTATAATAATTGAAATACAATGATATTTAAAATACAGAAATTAATGTATAATAATTAAATCCAATTGCTAAAGTTGAGGTGCGCTGTCAATTAACTCTTTAAACACAACTTCTGACAATAATTGCTGTATTTTAGTGTTAGATGAGCCAAATTCTTGAAATGCTGAATAAATCCCACAAGTCTATTTTTCAGGAAAATCTCATTGTAAGCATATCCTAAATTGAGACATAGTTTAGTAGTTCGATGCGCGTATTCTTTTATGAAATCAATTGTTGTCCAGTAGTCGGCTCTATAGTTGCTAAACTCAATAAAGCAATCAAATTGGATTTTTGATAAATTTGAAGGCAATTCTCGGGCAAGAAATTGGTAAAAAGTGTAATATCTCTCATTGCGGTCTCCATCGAATATGATTCGCAATTCCTTGAGATTTGTCAAGTCTTTGATGAATGCATGTCTAAGATAAACGGGAAATTGTGCATCAACTTCAAGTGTCTCAATATGTCCAAATATTTTTGATATCATTTGCCACATAAATGATTCGGACATTCGTGATGAATTGTCATTTCGATAAACCATTTCTGTCATCCCTCATGGAATGGACAAATGATTGACATTATTAAACATGACTTTATTCCATTGTTTGTTACACTGCGTAAAAAGAGTTGCGATTTCAAATCCAAATTAGTCAATATTTATGCACATTCGTCATCATTGAGGCGATCAAATGAATCTGTAGCACAGTCTTCTTAGTTTGTATTTGAAATCTCAAGAAGTGATCACTTATACCAATGGGCTTCCCTATCTTCTTCGTGTTGATACATTATAATGTGTAAGCAATTTTTTTATTGGGTAAATAAAACACAGACTTTAACAAAGAAAATTTCTTGATTTATAGTGCGGACTGTATTCACTTACGCATGCGCATCACATTATATAAACACTTATTCATTGGCCCATTTGCATCAATGGTGTACACACCTTGTACATTTTGTACTTAATTGCATTTCAAAGTGCTTTAAAAAAATATATAAAGAGAATTGATTTTCACTGTTTTTTCACACAAGTGTTTCACAATAATAAAATGGGTATACGATATTTGCTTGCACTAATGGCTAATGCAACTGCCACTGTAAATATATTTCAACTGAAGGGGAGTGTTTCTGTGATTGATGCACATATATGGCTCTATGCAGCCATTTACCCATGTGCAATAAAAGTATATGAGGACCCTATAAACTGCGATGAATATGTTGTTGAATGCCTTGAGCGCACTCAAATGGTTATCGATGCGGGTGTAAAGCCAATTTTTGTTGTTGACGGCCAAAGGCTTCCCGCAAAAGAAGAAATGCACAAAAAGAGGAGATCAAATAGAGATAGTATTCGAAAAAAGATTGAATTGCTTTTAAGTGAAGGCAACGATCTCAATGCGAAAGACTTGATGCGATTCTGCATTGAAGTAACTGCTGGAATGGCAAATAAATTGCTAAAAGCCTTACGAGAGAAAAAGATTGACTACATTGTGGCCCCATATGAAGCCGATGCACAAATGGCCTACCTGGTTAACAATGAGTTTTCAGACTTTGTAATCACAGACAATTCTGATTTAATGGTGTATGGCTATAGACTTTGTTTATTTAAAATGGACTCTGAAGGAAATGGAAAACTCGTAGACTTGCAAAAAATGGCAAAATGTCTTGACAAGTCCTTAGATTTTTAGCTATACTCTCCGGTTGTGATTATTTGCCAAACATACGAGGAATTGGGTTACAAAGAGCTAAAAAGTTTCTACCATTTATTGGCTCCAATGATGTTATTGAAAACTTGCATAGAATGCGGATTTGCTAAATATGAAGACAATTGATGTAACTAACAATTACATTGCAAGGTTTAAGAGAGCAAATGACACATTTAAACATCAGCTGGTATTTTGTCGAAAAGAATGAAAAGTCACTCCACTCACACCATACGAAAAGGATATAAATGTTGACGAAATGTCATTTGCTGGCGCTTACTTCAAACAAGAAAAAGATTTGGACTTTAACTATGCAATTGGAAATGTGGATATAAATAGGCTGGAAATTAATGACAATTTTTCGCTCATTGACTACCCGCTAGAAAGCAGCATTTGGTCAAGTGAATGGCTAAGCAACAAAAGAAGGCTTGATTGTGTGATTCGAAGAGTGAGACATGTACATTAGCAAAGAGAATAAAACTATTTTAATTACAATCAATAATTTTAGTTTACATTGTAGTTGACAAATTTCATTCTTAATACACGAATTATAAGCATTGAAAATATTGTTGATGTAATAAACGATAACAAAATGATTAAAATGTTGTATTGATGTCAATCTATAAAAATCAAATAAACATTTCAATTTAATATAATTTTGTAAAACAGTGTAATTTATTACCAATTTTGCATTCATTACTTTCATAAGTAGTTGGGCACACGAACCATTCGCTTACATCTTTAATTTCACAAAAATTTCCCCATTCAAATGTATTTATTTTTAAAAGACAATAAAATCGTCCTGCAAATAAAAACCAAAAATATTTATTCAATGATTGATTATATTCTTTTACAGTAAATGCGGCAGTGATTGGAATGCCATTCAATGTTCTGACTAAACTATAATCTTGAGTTCTTGTTTTGTTTGCATATTCGCGAAATAGTTTTACTTTAAATATAAATTTATTTTGCAATAAGTATATGTATTTTGTAAGACAGAATCAATTGTAATATTTTTACTCTTGTCGCAAAATATGTGCTAAATATTGCTTCAAGTGTAGGTATAGTCATAATTGCGTCAATTCATTATAAGTTAGTGTTATTCCATTGCCTGTTTCTTCAAAATTATTTGCACCCTTGTGCAGAAATGTCCAAATCTTATAAACTATTTTATTTTTTTCATTATTAATTAAATAAACTCTGTTGACAAAAGAAAATTCTTTAAAAAACACAAAAAACTTATAACGGACATGATTTAAAATGAAATGAAAGTCATTAGAAATTAGAAAACATTGTGTGTGCGTGGATTACATGTGAAAACATAAGGCATTGCTAAATGAATAGTGTCGACCAATCAACTTCAATCATTCTATTGATATTTTGCCTTTAGTCTCTGATTTGTTCTCTGCATTCCAGTTTTGTTTTTTTCTTTGCAATATTCTTTTCGTCGTCTTCTTTTTGCTCTTCTTCTTCCCATTTCCCTTTTGTTTAGCAGATGTCTTATTTGATAACTTTTTGTATTTATATTGTTGTTGTTGTTGTTTATTTGATTTATTTTCTTGTCTTTAGTAATAAGTCTTTTCTCGTCTTCATTATAAAGTTTTTTATATTTAAATTGCTTCTTGGCTATAGATTCCAACCAATTTGTTGATGATCGTAATCTGGAAGGTCCAGCCATTTTTAATAAAACATTTACAAGATTTTTATTAATCTCTTTTTATAAGAAAATGCATTAGCACCATAGGAAAAGCATTAGCTAATAAAAAAACATTACAAATGTGTATTTATATGTGTATATGTGTAGACGCATTTATGGCTCCCTAAAAGCCGCTTTTCAGGACTTTAAAAGTTTACTCTATACTTTAGATAATTGGATCCGCATAGCATAAGGTTACTGCTGTATCATTAAGGCAATATTTTAATGTTAAGCCTATACTTAAACATTACGGGTCATCGAAATTGCATTAGCCATGAGAAAAGCATAAGCTATAGAACCTCCACTGCCATCTATTCTTTCCCATAGTAATAGCATTAGTGATATGAAATACAATAGGTCTATGGAACCCGTGCCGCCATATATGCCATAGAAATAACATTAATGTATATGGGAGGTAAAAGAGTATATGGGGGGACATTCTTAGCATTCTTAACATTCTTGATTTAGGTTAGGTGTTAGCAACTCCATAGTTTAACATGGCATTCTTGACTTAGGTTAGGTTATGCATATAAGTCTATGACTCTCCGGACAACCCCTCATGGGAAAAGCATTAGACACATAGATTATGGAACGCGTGCCATCTATATTGTTAGCCACTTTTGTAATAGGCGACGTATTGTATGGGGGTGCACACTAAAATCATGGTCTATGTTTGGTGGGGGAAAACCAAGACTTTCCATAAGCAAATGCATTGTATAGGCGGAGGCACCAAAAGCATAGTCTATTTGCGCGCGAAAAAAATCCAGGTTTTTATTTTTGGGATGTAATATATGTATGGGAAAACAATATCATGGCTTATAGTACACACACGCAAAAGGGGGAAAACATCATTCCTTCCCCCACTTTCCTTAAGAAAAATCAAGGAGGAGTGGCCACAAAAATCTGACCAATCAGAACACAGACAAATGGTCATATGGTTCGTGACGTCACATTGCGCACCGAAACCCTCTCACATGTTAATCCTATGACTCCCCGAAATCCCTCTCCCATGTTAAAGGTATTCTTTTACTTCATGTCCTTTCTACTTATAAACATTATTTATATAAATAAGAAATCTAATATTCATAGATAGTTTAATTTAAGTCAATTAAAAATTAAAAAAATTTGATTTCAAATATTATTATAAATTTAATGACAGAATTAGATTTTAAATCTAAAAATCTTTTAGATGATGAATGCATTGTTGTAGACTCTAATGATAGAGCTATTGGTTCTGTGCCTAAAAAACAATGCCATTTAAATTCATATATTAATTGTGGTTTAATTCACAGAGCATTTAGTGTATTGCTATTTAATAGTGTCGGCGAATTACTTATCACTCAGAGATCAAATTATAAAACAACATTTCCATCTTATTTTGGTAACACATGTTGTAGTCACCCATTGAATAATGCTTTGGAAAGAGAAGAGTTGAATACAATCGGCATTAAAAGAGCGGCACAAAGAAGATTACAAACAGAGCTCGGAATTGATTCAAAAAATATATCGTTAAATGATATTAATTATATTACAAGATTTAAATACAAATCAACATATGATGATATTTGGGGAGAATATGAAATCGATTACATTCTTGTTATACAAAAAAATATTAAAATATTTCCGA
>JAQGCG010000099.1:0-10756 GCA_034699285.1 Liacarus coracinus | reverse complement strand
ATTTTTGGTTAATGAATAGAAATTGTTTTAAAGTTTTTATAAAAGTTTTTGATCGTTAGAAAAGAAAAGATTACAAAGAATTTAGGCATTAGTGAAGCAGTTGAGGCAAAGTTAAGTACCATTTAATTAGTAATTTAATTATCGGTTAAAATCTTCTATAATTGCATTCGATATACAAATTATTTGCTAAAACGGATATTAATAATACTGTTCTAACAATTCAGAGTAAACTATGGCTCAAATATCTGTTTCAATGATTTAGTTTTGTTTTTTGATATATTGTTATATGAAATACATTTGAGTTAATAATAATTTTACATAATTTTCATAATATTTTTAATGAAATCAAATGATTATATGATTTATAGACAATGAAAATAATTTTTTCTTTTTTATAACTCATTTCAGTTTAAAATCTAAATATAATAATACATAAAATAATTGACAAATGAATAATCACTTCGTCCGAAATGGGGCTCAAACCACAAGAGCTTCTGATTTAAAATTATCTTTTATCTGATAACCGGTAACCAAGAGATCATATTTCCGGAAGTGTTGTAATCACTTCCCGAACGTCAATCAAAAAATATCCTAAATTTATATATTTATTAAAACGTAAACTATTTTTCTCTATTTTTTTGTCATTATTTTTATATTAAATAATTGGAAATCACATCGAAATCAATTAAAAAAAAAAGAAATCATAAAAAAGTAATTTTACTGAAAAAATATATTTCCTGTCGTTAGTCATCGAGTGTTTTGTTTTCGACACAAAAGTTGTCCATAAAATGTGTAATTTATGGCACTTTCCGAATATGAGTACTGTTTGTTTCGATGGCTGTAATCAAAATTGAAAGCGCTTTCGGCAATAAATGTATTTCTTATTTGTTAATTGAAACCCCATTTCATTGAAAAAAAAAGTTTTTTTTAACTAAAAGTTTACACAAAAACAATAAAATTTAATACTTATGTTCATTAAAAATATGTAGAATTGGCATAAAAACAAAGTCAATATTTAGCACATCTTTTGTTAAATAATTGGTTTATTACTTGAATTTGTTGACCATATGTTCGCTAATTATTTAACCATAAAATCATTCAATGAATAGCTTTTATTTACGATTTAATTCCATTTTAATCGCTATAAAACAAAATTAAAACTTAATTAAAAAAACTTATGTAAAAATTAGAATCAATTCAATACAAACCATCTATTATTTCAATTTTCATTTTATTCATTTCTTTACGTATTTCAGACATAATTTCATTTTTGAATCTTTCGATATCCAGACTATCGATTCCATTCACTTTAATCGGTTCGCTATCCAGAGATCCCGTTCTCAGTCTAAACAATTAAACATAAAGTTATTTATATTAATTCAATGAATAAAATGAGTCAAACCTTTGAATATTAATGCTTTCGTTGTTCGCATCCTTAGAGGGACTGTTACTTCCATTAGTTCCATGTTTTCCATCCCATTGTTTTCTATTTGAGTGATCGGTCACAGCATTACTGCTGTCGTATTGATCGGCACCAGTAGTACTAGTGCTTTGTGATCCTTCTGCCTGCGCTCGTCTTCGCGCCAATGTTTTTGCCATTTCGTCCATTAAATTGTTTGGAGCGGGTCTTACACTCGATTCAACTGATGGAGAGTTTGCTTCATCTCTTGTGGCCGAAGAAGTGGTTCGTTTGAGCTTAGCTGATGCCAGAGCTGTGGCCAGATTTACACCTGAAGGAGGAGTACTTCCATTCGTATTACTATTGGGTATTGAATTAGAAACTACACGATTGGTTGGCATTTGTGGAGCGGGTGGCGGACCCGCACCAAAGGGAACGGGCGGTGGCGGAGGTGGTGGAGGAGGCGGTGGTGCGCCTATAGTTTGAAGGGGTGGTTGGGGTGGCATTGCTTGGGTTTGTTGAGCCATCGGTACGTTATTAGTGGCCGAAGGGTTTCGATGATGTGTGCCATACGTTGGCTGTTGTGGTGGTATCTGTTGTGCGACCGACGGCTGAATCGGTGCCTGAATTGATTGGACTGATTGAGTCATCTGTTGCTGAATGGGAGCACTCATTATATGGTTGTGATTCACCACATGATTCATATGATTCATGTCTTGAATCATCTGTTGTTGTTTCCAATCGCTTATATCATTCGACTGATTCTGATTCCACTGTTGACCACCGCCTCCGCCCCCACCCATTCCATAGTCTTCTGGGGTTCCGATGTGTCCATAGAGTGGTTGTTGTGTAGAATTAATGGCCATTTTTGAAGTAATCATATTATTAGTGATATTCTGATTCAATACATCCAAAACCTTAATCATAGTCATAGCGAAAGCGTCCGCTTCTTCTTTGGAGCTAAAGTTGAGTCCATAGACCTGTCTATTGTCTCTCCATTGATGGAATGTAGGCGTCGCCTGATTGTACTTAAGACCCTTCAAAATGGCGCAATTGATCACAACCTAAGGGAAGATAATTGTCACTCCACTGCTCACATACACTACCCGTGCCATCACTTACTTCGTGGTCCTGTAGTTTTCTTCCGACCACTCGGAATGTGTTGTTCTGTATGTGTTGATAGATGTGAACTCTGGACAAACCACTGGATGAACCACTCGGTAACCACTTCTTAGAGTTGTCGTCGTAGAGCATGACTGAGGCTCTCGCAGACGATATCGATGTCTCACAGCTTAGGGTTCAATCAAATCAATTATAATTTAATTCAAATACATATCAAATAAGACATCACTTCTCACCTCATAATTGGTTTTAAATTCAATTCAATAGACAATTGAGTTCTTATTGTTTACCACAAAAGTAAAGATCACTTTATTCTTCAGATAATTAATTAAATTATCGATAATTATCACAATTAATGGTTGTATTCAATGCATAGAAATTAATTAAATTTAAAACTAATTATAGAAATGAATGAAAACATTTGAAACATTTGAGCGATTCTTTGGTTTTTATATATAATTGACTTTTGATTTGATTTAATAATTAATTTAATTTAAAACTTAATACAAATATTGGTTCAAAATATTTAAAACAATAATATTATTATTGAATATATTTTATGGGATTTTAAAGTTTAAATGAAAGCAAAACTGTTTTACTGTTTGTGTTTGTGAGCCATAGCTATAGACATAGCCTTACTCTCAATATATGAGAACACAATATATGCCAAAAGGATATTGTGTTTAGTGTTTTGTATTGTAAACTCACTATAACTCTAAACATTCACTCTTCAGAACCAATGAGTCGAACCTTTACTTCAATTATACAACACAACCAATAATACAGTGGATGTGAGACACGGATGCGGAATGATTTAGTGCAATAAAACACCAATTTTACTATGAAATAGCACAGGAATAACACACCAATAGATACATTGTTTTGGAATATTATATAAGAGCATATTCTTAGTAATTATTCAAATTTTAGAGGATTTAAGAGAGTAAAATTTTATCATGCTAGGTTATTTATTGAAAATTAACATTTATATATTTTTGAAATATATATAAGTAGGAAATACCTAAATAACTATAAAATTATATTGAATTGGCGAGGGATATTTTTAATTTAGGTGATATTTTAATGTCTCACCTCTTATATGGTGTTTTGGTCTAAATCATTGCGCATCTTTGATGAAGGGTGAAGGGGCGAAGGGATCCTATATTAAACTCACTTTCCAATAGTAGAGTAACACCACTGTATGTTAGAGCCAACAAATTGATCTTTTGTGATGAAAAATAAACTCTTGAGAACATATCACTTCAGGGACTTTTTAATAATAATACTTATTATAGTTTGTGAACAATTTTACAAAACTTCACTTTTTAAAGCAAAAGTAAAACTTTTATTTTCTCACTTCAATCGTTAAAATCTAATGAATTGTTTAACTGAAACCAAATAAGAAATAATGAATAATTTGGTTTCAAATAACTTAAAAAACACAATTAATTTCACAGTTCATGAGACAAATGAAACAATTATTTTATAAATTAATTTTAATGAATTTCTTGGAGAATTTTTTTTCTGATAATTTACTTTAAGTAGTTTAAAGTAATAAAAAGAGATAAATAAAAGTTTTGATTGTTTTCATATAAATTAAGAATTAAATTACATGTTTTGGGTTATTATATGACACAAACAGAAACAATTGGATTAAAGGAATAAATATATAATACATGTCTGAGTTATTTTATAATTTAATAACTTTTATTAAAAATTTTGTAAAATTTAGTAGAGCTCAAGATTTTTTCGGTGGTTGTAATGAAATTATAAGTAGAGTAGAACTGAATATTTGAAGGCAATGTGTGAAGTATTTATAGATAGTGTAGAAGAAAAAAGTAATAAAATTGGCGAAAACCACATCTAAATTGCAAACATTTTCCAAACAATTATTCCCAAACGATGTTTATAAATGAATCCAATGCTTAATTCAATACAACGCTACTCCTTATTCTGATGTGTTTTAGGGACAGAGTCGTCGACCAAAAATAGTTATGTATATAGAAAAGCGACTCTTTTTTAGCACAAAAAAAAGTTTGAAATTTTTTTTTTAATTAGTTTTGAAATGAATTTTTAGAAAATTTTGAATTAATTTAACATTTCCTCAGTTTTGCAAAAATTCTTTGATTAGGTTTTTCGTCAAAATTTCTAGAATATTATGTGTTATATCACTCGTGACATAGAGTTCCAGTTCCGACTGATTTTCAATCGGAAGTTAAATATTTTTGTTCAATTTTTTTGTTATTTACTCTATCGTTACTGCACTAGGAATTTGTCGAGAACTTAACATACAGTTACTGTTACAGTAGTATTACTGGAATTATCAGCCCTTTTCGCAAATATCTGTAGAAAAATCAATATAAAGATCGATATATTTAGATATAATGAATGAACGAATTATTGGACCAAAAAATATTAGTGACTCAAACGTAATCACATAATTACATATTAGACTAATCCCTAAATACAGTATATTATCCAATGCATACTTAAATTGGCTATACTTTCACTTTGGGTTTGTTTGTTTGGTTTTCATTCATGAGTTTTATTTGTGTTCAGAATAATAACAAATACATAAAAACTTTTTCAATTATAATAATAAATATTTAAAGTAAAAAAAACTACCCAAAAGAAAAAGAACTTGATCTTATCCGGGATGAATTAGCTTATGCTAACATTTTAAGGCATAACCTGATGAAAGACATCAGAAATATTTCAATAAAAATGAAAGAAAAGCAAATTCCTGTTTGTATCTCAACTAATGTTATTAAATAATAATAATTTGTTAAAAGAGTCAAAGTTAGAGCAAAAACAGATTGTAGTCTAAAAGAGTAGTCAAAACATTAAAATAAGTTTTATTGAATAAAAACATCAAAACTCTTCAATAATATCCTAATTCTCTTTACCTCTACTTTCCCTATCATTTGAATGAAATGTACAAAAATTGTGTCAAAATATTAGACACGAATAGAGACTAAATTAATCAAAACATATAATTTTAATTTAAAGTTTTAATGTTTAAAAAACAGAGTTTTAATGTTTAATATTTGATTGTATTTAAACTTTTAGAAAACAGACTTTCATGTATTGTACAGAAAGTTGTTTTTAATGTGAAATCGAAAACACATTAAACGAAAAGTTTATTACTGTTTAGGCATAGAATTGGCACAACTCTGTATAATACTGGGAGAGGGAGGAGAGGGTGGGGAGAGTGCGTATAAACGCAATACATTGAAGTTGAGATACAATGTATTAAAAAAAATGTTTACCAAATGTTTTGTTTTAAGAAATCACGAGAAATGACTCAACAATTTGTCCAAAATCTCAAACTTAAAGAATAATTTTGAAGAATATATTGATTTTATTTGAATATAACTTTGATTTAAATACAATTACTTAAGAATCAAAGTATGACATGAATTGAATGCTAACTAAAGATTACTTTGACTTTACTTTAATTCTGTATTTATTTTTGTTTTAACTTTTCAAACAGTTTTTCACACTATTTATAGTCCAAACAAACAAAACGAGAAATAAAACAATGAGTAGTGAAGAGACGGGAGAGAGTGATAGTCCCGGCGGACGGATTGGACACATCTGTGCTAATGATAAGGAATATATGTTTGTGTTGGGAGGATATAATGGATATAATGTAATCAAATATATTCTAACAATTTGTTTGTTTGCTTTGCCTTTAATTTTAATGTCATTTAAATTAAATTTTTCTATATTAGAGTCAATCAAATGTTTAAATCAATTGATTTAATAGCTTTTGATTTAATCTATTCTAACATTTGTTGACTTATTTTTAACTATCATTTAAATGAATGAATGAAATAAACTCTAAGTTAGAGTCTATTTATGAGTTCGTAGTTTTTAGATATGTTTATGAATGAAAGGGTCACTGACTCTAACCTAACAATTACTCAATTGCCTTAACATTGCTATTAATGAACACAATTATTGGGTTTCCTTTCAGTTATTTTATTACTTCAGATATAATAAAAATGAATTAAATGTCAAGTTTTGACACTTTTATACTACAATTAGGATGAAATGCAAACTAAATATTTGCCGTCAGAAGAGCTATGGATTTATGATTCTCTGATTGAGAAGTGGTCAGTAATTTATAGGCACAAGTAGTTAATGATTGGCTGTTAACTATAATATAAATCATTTTATAATAGGTTTATGAAAAGATGTAGCGGAGAGACGGGTCCATCAGATGTACCGCCGGGTAGTTCAGGTGCTTCGAGTTGTATAATAAACAATTGTCTTTATATGTTCGGCGGTTATAACGAAGAGGGAAACTCTGACCATATCTACAGACTTGATCTGAAGACTCTTAAGTGGAAACTACTGAACCCAATTGGAAAAACACCCGTTGCCTGTGATAAGAGTGTTTGTTGGGAATACAATAATAGACTCTATATCTTTGGCGGATATGGGTTTATACCCACTCAACACATGTCTGAGCGAAACTTTGAGTTCGTTTTGGATCCCAAATCTCATTGGGTTTGCATTTAGTTTTCAATCAATAGATTCTTATTTACAGTTATATTAAATAGCATTACAGAAGGGGTTGGAATAACCAATTGGTTTGTTATGACACAGAACTAAACCAATGGATGTGGCCTTCATTCACAGGATATGCACCCATACCTCGTGCAGCACATGCGGCCGCAAAAGTTGGGACAAATGTGTTTATTTTTGGCGGAAGACATAAAGAGTTGAGAATGAATGACCTCTTCTATATCGATATGTCAAACATGAATTGGACAGAAGTTCTCATTCCAAACAGTGGCCAAAACCCAATTATACCGATCGGCAGGTCTTGGCATTCATTCACTCAATTGTCGGATAAACAAATTGTTCTTTTTGGTGGCTTTACTCAAGACAATAGACCATTGAATGACTGCTGGGTATTAGATGTGCACACAATGACTTGGGTTGTGGTAGACCTGCCCTTCGATAAGCCCCGAATCTGGCACTCGGCAACGCTCACTCCTTTCGGTGAAAGTATGTCATAAATGCTGTCTATATTTGCAATAATATTAGAATAAATGCTTAAACTTTGTCCACAGTTCTAGTCTTCGGGGGCGCGAATCAGAATATACTTAATTATATTAATCTTCGGAATACAAAAGATGTAAGTTTTCATTATTAGAATATTATATAAGTTATTCAATGATATAGTTATAGTAATTGTATTGAAAATTATGTCTTAAGATGTATTCGGGAGATGTAATAGTATTGCGTTTCGCCCCTAAATCTATGCTCCGTTTGTCACTCGACTCAGTCATCTCTAATTCACAACTATTGGAGAAGAAATGCTATTATTTGCCACAAAATATTAAAAAGCTTTTGAATCTAAGAAAACGAACACTCCTTACGAATTCTGCCGGTTCTTAGAGTTTATGAACTGAACTCAATTTAAATATTTTTAGTTTTCTATAATTGATTTCTATATTTGATTAAGTTTTTAGTACAAACTATAATATAAAATATCATTTATTGTGATTATTTGGGGAAAAGGGTTTGAATATATGAAAAAATCTCAACAAATGTTATGAATTATATTGTATTCACATTTCACTACTGTTTTTGTAAATTTAAATGACTTTTAATTCAAAATAAAAATTAATATCTAATGCGAGAAAATGTTTGCCAACTTTTTCTGTTTTAATTTCAATTTAATTGAATTCATTTCTTTCTTTTTCTTCAATTTTCGTTTTGTTTTTTTGGCCAAAATTCCTTCAAATTTTGGTTTTGAATCGGATTTTTTCAACTTCTTCTTATTCTTGGATGTGCTCTCATCTGAAACCAATCTTTTCTTAGGTTTAGTCTCAGAATTAGATTCATTTTCTTCAATCAATTCCTTCTTAGGCTTAGTTTCGGAATTGGGTTCACTTGAATCCAATTCCTTCTTAATCTTTGTCTCAGATTTAGATTTTTTTGAAATCAATTTCTTTTTATTAGGTTTTTGTTTGATTGCATTCTTTTCACTCTTAGCTCTCATAACTCGTATTTGTCTTCCCTTTAGTTTCTGTTCATTCAATTCAAGGGCCAAAATAACACTGTCTTTAGATTTGAATGATATTAAAGCGAAACCTTTTCCCACTCCAGTCTTGGGATCCCTAACCACACGAACAGCTTCTATATCTCCACAGTCTTTGAAGAAATCAAACAAATCGTCTTCTTTTATAACAAATGGAAGATTTCCCACAAATATAGAGCGCAAGTGATCTAATGGACTGTCATTGCCTGCACTGTCCACTCGAATATGATGTCCATCGATTATATTCCCGTTCCTATAATAATAGTTATACTAAAAGTTTAAAAAATTTCTTTCAATTCATAAGAATTATTCATACATTTCGAGGGCTTTAAAGACATCATCTCTTGATTTATAGACAATATATGCGTTTATATTGTCTTTTCTCGAATGCAAACTCTTTCTAATAATTTCAAAAATATTTACTTTAGTTTTAATTTAATTTACTATAACTTCAGACATACGTAATAACCGCTAGTTTTTTAGTCATTTTCTCCTTTTGAGGTACGGCTCCTCTCAAACGTACGCTTTGTATTCGTCCAAACTTTCCAAACATTTTCTTTATATTCTTTTGGATTCAAATATAAATTCAATTAAATAACAAAATCCTATTTTAAATAAATGCACAAAAAACTAATGAAAACTCACTTTAATTGTTATACTTTTTGGTAGATTTCCCACAAAAACAGTTCTTTCGGTCTTCTCTTTCGGATCTTTTTTGGTTTGTTTTTTCAATTTCTTATTTTTACTTTTAATTAATTGTCTTTCATCTGATTCATCATCGGATCCATTGTCTGATGCATTCATGTCTTCATTTTTGTCCATTTCTTCAATGTTTTCGATTTCAATCTCTTTATTATAATTTTGTTCAATAATTTCGTTAAACTTTTTCATTAATTTAGTCTTATTTTTGATTTTCTTAATCGGTTTTATGTCTTCATTATTGTCGTTAATAATGGAAGCGATGGAACCGATTTTGAATATAGTTTTCTGTGTTTTCGCCATTTCTTTATATAATTGTCACAAATTATAATCAATTAATTCAAATAAATTAAATACAAATTATTAAAACAATTGTAAAAATAAGTAAATATTTGACTCAAAACAAACGACAAAACACAGTGAACTACACGTGCTTTGGCTCTGTTTATACCGTAAGAGATTTCAATACATAACTGTGCAAAACAGGTTGCGAATAGTGCTGCCAAATATAAAATGATTATTCCTTGATTATTTCGAAAAATATTTAAAACTGATCTTGAGCAATCCTATAATTGTGTTGAACTAACCCTCATTAAAATTTTTCAATTTATTTTTCGCATTGAATTTTCGTAAAATTAAGATTTTCCACCTCTGATTTAAAAATGTAAATAATTCAAATGACCAATTTACAATTAAGTGCCGGGTTTTTAAATAAAATTTTAGACAATAAAACAATTGAATTAAATCTAAATTAATTGGAAAAATTTTATAATATTAGATATGCTATCATAAGATTCATTACTGTTCTGATGACCCATAATATCCTATAATATATCATATTTGACTAAATTATTGATTTTAGTAGTACAGGTACATTACAGTATTGTGAATAAGAATTAGTGATAGACTAAATATAATAGTGGGAGTAATTTGGCTATATCTCAACTTTGTTATTAATATATCCCTGGTACTGTATTTAATTAATATGTTAGTTAAGGGGCAGATATTTGATTAATTCAATTAAAAGATATATGTATTAAAAAATTTTCTTATCTTTTTGGCCAATCATTTGAAAATGAAAATAATTTATGTATAATTAAAATATTTGACCTCTTATTAAATTGATATTAAACTTAAATATTGACCCAAAAAGTTATCTAAATATTAGGCGAATCGAGAAAAAGGAAAAATACATTAAAGCGTTGCTTATGTTGTGTGCGATTCGCGTAATATTAATATTTCATTGAAAGTCTTCAATCGCTTTAAACAGTTATTATTTGAGATAACATTTCTCAATAAATATAATACATTTGAATCATTTGATTAAATATTGAAATACCTGTGCTTTAAATAAACTTATATTAATAATACATAACATTGTATTTATATATAAATGCCGTAATTGTACTCCAAATATAAAATATAAACTGAACTTAAAGTTCAGTCCAAAAAGTAATTACTATTTAATGATTAGTTAA
>JAQGCG010000098.1:0-10765 GCA_034699285.1 Liacarus coracinus | reverse complement strand
AATTTTGGTCATAAACTCAATCATTTAGAACTCCATAACATATATGTAATAGATTTGAGACAAATAAGCTTTTTGTGTCCAAATCTAACCGAATTGGAAGTGACAAACGTTAAACAAATTACTAATAATAATAAATTAATGAATTATCGACAAAATGAGAATCAATTCAAAAGTATTAAACATTTAAAACTATTCGCACATTCGGATAACAGAATAACAGGAAATCATTTGATAGAAATGTTGAGCTCTTGTCATAATTTAAGATTCCTTAAGATCGGTTGGTGTTCTACTTTGGACGACAACACTATTGATAAACTCTTATCATTAAATAATCTAAAACTTTTAAATCATTTAGAGTTTCATGAAATGAATGAAAATTTAACTATAGATGCGATTATGCAAATCGTTATAACCCGAAGAACTGCTCTTAGTTTGCATTTATTATATTGCGATGGAATCAATTGCACAGATATTGAAAATTTAAGACAATTTATAAAAGAATTCAACATTGATTTGACGATCAGATACTATTACGACTGAATTAATGCACTTTAAGGTGACTCAGATATGGCGGGATAGAGGTCTCATAGCACTGGTCAGTATTATTGGAAACAATATATAACCAGTTATTCAGATTCTGTGATAAACTTTTGGTTTGCAAAATCTTTCATTTGGATCCATGTCTTAAACAAGATTGAATTTTATTCAATTAAAAACAAAACACAAATTTTATTACTATTTGCTATACGAATAAACTGATTATATCTCAGGTATGCGGAGAGGGGGGGGGGGAGGGGAACAATCCCCACTCTGATTTTGGTCAAAACCCTTATGTATCTCTCCTCCTCCTATTAAAGATCAGAAAAATTAGCCTAAATTTAATTTTCTGTAAATTTTGGTCAATTTCTTTAAAATTTTGATAAATCTTATAAAATGTAGTTAAAAATGTCTAATAATCATAATATCAATATATGTATATTTAACACTTAAACTCGGTTTTTATCGAAAAATTGGCATTTTTAACCTCCGGTCAAAATTCAAAATTTTATGGTCACATTCTGGAATTCCCATTGATATTTTGAAAATTAAATTTCCCCCTTTGAAAGTTTCCGTATTCTTGTTATATTCCATAATTATATTAATAATAGTTTTAAAGATTTATTTAATTAAATAAGACTTAATGGGAATAAATATTAAGTTCTTATATTAATAATAATTTAAATTCAAAATTATGTTTAAATTATTTTAAAAAAAAGTTAAATTTTTGGTAATTATTAGAATAATATTTAGATTTATTATATTTAAGACTCACTCAATCTTTTAGAGCAAACAATTGTTTGTTTAAATTTATTTTAAATATTAAATGAAAAGTAAATTAATTTGTTTTAAAATAGAAATAAAAAAATGCTATAAATGTCTAATCAAATCAATGGTCTTCTAATGGCTTGAGTTCTCGTATTTGTTTAATGAGATACGCCTTTTCATCGTTGAACTGTTCGTCATCAGCCCTGTCGGTCTGGAATTTGGTGAGGAAGTCAACCAATTTATCTTTATTTCGCAAAAGTATATCCAAAATGGGTTTGGGTTTGTTAGGGTTGGCGACGAACACTTTGAACACATGAAAGGCCTCAAATTGAATGTTACGGGACCTGTCCTTTAACATAGTCATCATCAGTTTGAGATTGTCGGGGGAACTGATATAACGGGTCATTACTGTGAAGTTGTGTCGGTCTAACAGCAGTTCTCCCAACAGTTTCAGTGATTGACGTTTTGTCACATAATTTCCAGAATTCAATAGGTTTTGATAGAAAGTGAAGAACTTATCGTAATTGGACTCAAGAAAGTCTGCACTCAAACTCTTATGACGGGTCAGAAGCTCTTTAAATGTGGAGAAGGCGTCGGATGCGATGTCGAACGTCGAGACCTCGACGTAAGTGAAGAACTTATAATAATCTTCCGACTGAAGCATTATTTTGGCCAAAGCCTCATATCTGGCGCACTCCCGAAGCATAGATCCACAGTTCAGTGCTATGTCGTGCTTCTCATAGCCGTCCATTAGAGTGAACAGGATTTCCGGTTTAGTGCACATGTACTCCACAGTTGGAGATCTCGTCCCAATTTGTCGCCGAAGAATATTATTGAATACCTGTGCGACGTCTTTCTTGGCCTCGAATTCAATTCGCGATAAATTATTTATTAAAAGCAATAAAAGGTTAGAGTTATAGAGTTCTTGTGCCAATTGGGCCACAGCTATATCCGTTTGAGGTTCGGTATCATTGGTTCCGTAGAGCATATTCTTCATTAACACCAAATTCTTAGACACGTCTTCCTGTGCTTTATCCGCCTTTTTGTCCCCCTTTTCCAGTGCTGTCAACGCTTCGG
This sequence comes from Liacarus coracinus, assembly GCA_034699285.1. Lineage (NCBI taxonomy): Eukaryota > Metazoa > Arthropoda > Arachnida > Sarcoptiformes > Liacaridae > Liacarus > Liacarus coracinus. The sequence goes on along the minus strand of JAQGCG010000098.1, from coordinate 8,383 downwards.
ACAAACACTTAATCAATTCATACGGACTTTTAGACGATTTGCCGAATAAAGGCATCACTTATTCAGTAATATTTAAATCAAATATAATTTATATTTATGTGATTTAATCAAATAATTGCCAATAAATGCCAATTCTTTATAATATGGACTCACTATTGGACTCTACTATTGATAGTATTTTATTACAAAACAAATATTACGTAAACATTAATTCATTCAATTATTGAATTTCAATACTGTCTTTAAGACTCTTAACCTTCAATAGTGTTTACAAATATTGTCCATTAAATCATTCAATACTTTTGTAATTAATATATATTTTGACGATTACTTCAAATACCCCTAAAATATAGTCTAATATTAGTATTTAATAGAAATTGCTTTATATTTCATGTAATAATGAAATAAATGGAGAAATCGGTGACAAAACCTCACATTCACTACATATATGTCTCGATTGTCTCACTTCTCTCTAAACTTCTTCTCTGTCTCTCTCTATGTCTGTCTATATATCTCAATGTGAGTCCCGGTCTATACAAACGGCAATCAATAATAATATTTTATAGCATTAAATAAATATAATATAAGCGCAAAACACAATCAAAGCTATGGTTTCACCCGATTTTCAAACTTATATTCAATAAAATAAATGACGCGATTGAGGGCAGAGATAATGGGAGTGCAAAACAATACAAATTAAAGATAAGGGGCTTTTAAAACATTACTTATTGTCTCATAATTACTGATTGAGTGACTTTGTTGTACGTCATTAATGTTGTGAATTTTAAAAGTGGCCTAAACTTTAGGTAAAGTAATAATAAATGTATTGATGTGACTATTTTTAACCCCCGGGGAGTTTAAAGAAATAAGATGTGGTCGTTCGGGACTGTTGTCCAGCAAAGAGCACCTGTTTTACTGTTGATCACCACTGCATTGACCACAAACTCTAATTGTCTAAAAATTTCAATAAAATAAACTTTTTTCATAAACTGTTTAAAAACATATGCTTTGCGTTATTGATATTAATAGCAAAAATACCCTTTAATTGATTAAAAAATTTGAAACAATCAGTAATTACATAAACTTATTGCTCACAAGTTATCAGTATTTCAATTGAGTTCGCATTAAAGGGGTTACAAATTTATAGACCCTTCCTATGACGTGATTTTTGGTCGAACTCTTGATGTGCTTAAGTCACTGGGTTTTAAAGTTATGTTCAAAAGAAAACATTGTTTTGATTTTGTTTTCAAATAATGTTATATTTAATTGGTTTGGGTTTAGGCGATGCAAAAGACATAACCGTTAAGGGATTGGAAATCGTGAGGAGAGCTAAACACGTATTCCTCGAGGCCTACACTTCAGTACTAACCGTTGGAAAAGAGGGTTTAGTAATGAATGCATTTTCACTCTATTTTATATGAAATCAACTCTTTATTTATGTCATTAAAGGAGGAGTTTTATGGCCGACAAGTGATTGTCGCCGATAGAGATTTTGTGGAACAATCGGCCGAACAAATACTTGAGGACGCAGTGGATAGTGAAGTGGCATTTCTTGTGGTCGGAGACCCTTTGGGGTCAGACATACAGCCAATTGTGTATTGGATTTAATCTAAAATTGATTTATAATTTATACAAAACAGAGCCACAACTCATACGGACTTAATATTGCGGGCGCACCACAAGGGTATTGAGCACCGGGTCATACATAACGCCTCAATTATTAATGCCTGCAGTGCTTCGGGACTACAGTTGTATAACTTCGGCGAAATAGTATCGATCCCTTTCTGGACCGAGAGTTGGAGACCCGACAGCTATTTCGACAAAATATGCTCTAATCTTAAGTCTGGTTTACATACACTCTGTCTCTTAGGTATGAATTGATTTTTATTTGATTTAATTTTAAAAATATTTGCAATTTGTCTATCGATTCCAATATATTGTTTGAAACAATAAATAATTCAAATATTTAAATAGAAAATCAATTTTACAAATGAAAGACTAAACAAAATCTATAACTCGTATTGCAATTCGCATAAAGTCTTAATAAACAAAGATTTTCATACATTTTCTTTAAAACATTACATAAATATATATTTGAATTATTTTTATTTATAAAACTCTCATTTTATTAAAGATATTAAAGTAAAAGAACAATCGATCGAAGCTATGATGAAAGGAAAGGTAGTTTACGAACCGCCCCGTTATATGAGTGTTAACATTGCGGCCAAACAACTACTGGAAATCATTAAATCTAAACCAAACGAATTGATTAACGAGAACTCAATTGCCATAGGATTGGCGAGAATTGGCTGCGAAAACCAATCTATAAAGTCGTGTCAATTGATTCATATGTTAGACATTGATTTGGGAGAACCCCTTCACTCACTTATAATTGTTGGGAAATTACATCCAATTGAAACAGAAATGTTACAAATATTTTCTGATAAAATTGAGACCAAATTAAAAGAAGATATAAATTAAAATAAATTATTATTCTTTTAAAGAGACAGTTCTGAGTGCGTCCTCTTCTAGTATAAGGAACGTTGCATTTGCCCCGTCATTGAACTTATAGGAGAGCCCGCCGTCGATGACTATATTCGCGTCAGTCATTCGTGATTTAATAGATATAGTTTTGGCAAAACCTCTTGGATTGCTCTGGAATTCAGTTCCGAATACAATCGGATCTCTGATAGTGTAGGCCATAGTTGGCTCCGACGGATCAAAAATCAATGCGTTATTAAACTTTTCAGTTATTTTTTCAATAAGTTTAGTGTCATTTTGGGGCAGATTTTGTCCTTTAATTTCTTTATTAATTATTTGAAACAAACTTTGAACGCATTGTGGCGTAACTTTGTTTATATTGAAGAACCAAGACGTAGATCCCGTACCCGTGCATATTGTCAGACCAGAGCTCTTAAGTTTTGCTTTAATTTTATCATTTTTAGAAAATTCATAGTAAGAAACGCGAGAAGAAATGGATTCTCCGATAAACACCTCATTTAAAGCTTTAAACGGCAGAACTTTTTTGTTAGTCTTTTGATTCGTTGTGTTATTTAATTCAACAGACTTTGAATCTTGACTCGAGTCCAGATCTAAAAATCTATTTTCTGGACATTTAAGTATTTGTTGGTGTAGTTCAATGGGTTCTTCGTGTGCGTTCTCGCCCTCAAGTATTACTCGAATCCTTTGTCTGTATTTCCATTTGAACTTTCCTTCACTAAACAGTCGAAGAGCTTCACCGAAATTATTAGAATAACGTTTAGGTATACAGAGGTAACCGACCGAACGCTGCGGATCACTATTCACACCAATCAGTGGTTTATTGCGATTATTGACTTTAGAGGCGGCCATTAAAAAGGTTCCGTCCCCTCCCGACGCTATTATAACGTCCGCCCAATCAATGCTTTTGTCCGTATATTCAGTTCTGTTAACAACTTTGCACTCAATTCCAGACGACTTGAGACAAGAGATGATATGTTCGCGACTTTGTTTATGGATATTGTGATGAGATATCAGTTTCTGGTAATCACTTCCACGACTTTCCAACTGTTGGATCAAAAAATTAATTAATAACACAATAGTATATAAACCCTAAAAATGGTTACATTTTTGATGAGTTCTTCTTCACTCAAATCAGGGTTTCGTCTCTTTTCGAACTCATATCTCGAAAACTTAATCAAAACCAAAGCGGTCTTTGGTTTGAATGGCTCTATGGGTTCGTTGAACTGTTGATCGGTTGAAGACATGGCAGGAGTGAAACGATAACAACGAATCAAATTTAAATTAAATAATAACTGATTTTTATTCACTAAAACATTATTATTATTTGAATTAATTGAAAGTTTTATAAGTTTTGAACTCATGTTCAACAATGACCTCATGTTTGGCACAAATCTTCTCATTTGTCGCACAAAATAATTGCATTATTAACACAATTATTGAAACTATTGAGTGCTAAACAAACAACTCATACAAAACAAAGACTTATTTAAAGTTATTTTATTAATTGACACAAAACTATTGAATCGATAATTAAATAAATAATTATTAAAAATATCAAAACTCAAACACCGATTCATTGATTGAATTGAATGCAAATTGTTTTACAGTTTTTTGTTTATAAACTCATTGAATACTAAATAAATCGTCAGAAAAGATCATAACTTATCGCATATTATGCGCACAAATAAGGGTTGGATTATAAACACAAATGAAAGGGTAGTAAAGATTTGAATCAAATTTATGGTAAATGTTCTCCAAATAAATGAAGAATTGAGTCAAAGTAATGGATTGACTGTAAATATCGTGCTTTAAATGTTTGATAATATCAATGAAGTGATTGTAGTATAGAGTGCTATAATAACAACTCATGTATTGCCAGTGCAGTACCAGTGCATTGCCAGCTGTACCTTATTTTAAAGCATTAGTTTTCAATAGTTATCTCTTTAATAGAGTTTTTGCTGGTTTTATATCAATTAAATTGATATTAAATTTTAATTTAAAATAAAACAATTTATTTGCGATTCAAATGTTACCCATTTATGCAAATGATAGGGAATATAAAGTGACGAAGACTTTTAAAATTAAAGAAAAAATAAACGGATGGCTCAGGTATGTCAATACACAATACACATGGCATTACTTAATGATCTGATAAACAATTACTTAATATTTTTTTTCACTTAAGGCTAATATTTTCGGACAAAAACTCGAGAAATTTGTTTTTGTTTTTATTATTGAATCTCTCGTTTGCTTTCGTTGAGCTCTCGTATGGCATTTGGACCAATAGGTACTGATTCTGGACTTATTAGCCAATTGTGTCCAACCATTGACTCACTTATTATGTTTTGATTGCAGTCTCGGCTTAATATCCGATTCTTTTCATATGTTCTTTGACTGTACGGCACTATTGGCCGGTTTGGCCGCGTCTGTGATCACTAAATGGCGATCCAATGAAAGGTTTTCTTACGGGTAATAAACAATTGGGGCTTATATTTGAAATTTGTTTTCTAATTAAAATATATTATGTTTGTGCGGACACAGGTATGTGAGGGCCGAAGTGATCGCTGGTTTTGTCAACGGATTGTTTCTCTTATTCATCGCATTCTTCATATTCTCAGAAGCGGTCGAACGAGCGATAGAACCCCCGGAAGTGAAACACGAGAGGCTATTCTTAATATCAGTTATGGGATTAGCTGTGAATTTGGTCGGAATATTTGTGTTCCAACACGGAGGTGCAGGGGCTCATTCACACGGCGGACATTCACACTCAGGGGGCCAACACTCGCACAATGGCCACTCACACGGCGGCCACAGTCACGAGAGTGACGGACACTCCCATTCCAATCACACCCACAGTCATAGTCACAGCCATTCGAGTGGAGGCAATGGAGACTCGAGTCACCGGCAGATAATGCAGGGGGTGTTCCTCCATATAATGGCCGACACTCTGGGAAGTGTTGGAGTGATTATATCAGCCATTCTCATGAGTTACTTCGGTTGGATGATTGCGGACCCAATCTGTTCTATGTTTATCGCGACTTTGGTTGCGTTGAGTGTATTTCCATTACTTAGAGATTCCATTGGAGTTCTAATGCAAAGAACGCCCCGAGAATTAGACGGACTCTTACCCGCATGTTATCAAAGGGTATTAATTGAATACTTTATTAGATTTCAATAAATAATTGTTTGAATAATTCCATTAAAAGGTAATGCAATTGGAAGGGGTTCTTAGCATTCAAGAGCCACATTTTTGGACCCTATGTTCTGAAGTAAACATCGGTTCCGTTAAAGTTGAAGTGTCTAACAATGCAGACCCTCGTTATGTGTTAAGCCATACCCACAGCATATTCGCTCAAATCGGTGTAAAACAACTGTACGTTCAAATAGATTTCGCTCCGATTTGATTAAACATTAGTATTAAATGAATTTTTAAATTAAAAAATATATAAAAATCATCAAAATTTTGTACTCAAATTATATTTATATATAAAAATCAACTCAAAAAACCAAATTATGCCATAAGTTTGAATTTAAATCAAAAAAACTTTTATTGTTTCAATTTTCTTCAGATCACAAGTTAATGAATTGGATTCAGACTTGTTTTGGTTCATAAATAAAGTAAAACTACATTACTATAACAGTCATTATCGGTATTTTAAAAAAAACTCAATTTTTCAAATTTATTTATTTCTTTTAATTTTTAATATATTTTTTTAGTGAATCACAAAATTTTTTGCTTCAATTATGAATTTGCATTCAGATTAAAGTTAATTAATTGTACACAAAAATAATGCAAATTTACATTTGAAGCAAATTTACAATTTGTTTATATATATATTTATATATCGCTAAGCGTTCGTTAATTTATTGTCCATTTGTTTTATCGTAACATTGATTTAATAAAAACTTATTTAATAATTCAATTCAATGCTTGAAAGCTATTAATATTATTATTACCTTTCGTTTTAAGTGTGAAATAATGACAAAAAAACTGAGAAATATTTACATATCTTTTGCTTTAATTATTACAATAAATTTGGATGACTTTAGAAAAACTATTGCAAAAAAAAGGGAAAAACTAAATATTAGTCATCGTCTGAACTACTGCTGTCGTCCTCTGAAGAATGGTTTTCAGCGTCCAATCCGTTAGACTTTTTAGGACTCAAATGAATGGTTTGGTTCGAAGGCGTAGTGTTTGTGGTTGTGTTCCGTTTGAAGACATTTCTTCGAACCAAGAATTCTCGCACTTCATCGTCAGTGAGGGGCGCATAGGAGGGGTCGTCGTCCTCTTCTGCCTTCCATCCCAACTCCATTAGTAAACGGTGTTCGGCCTCCAGAGAACTGGACAGAACTCCCATATCTTCTTCGTATTCATCCGGTGGTCGAATGTATTTATTATTAATATTTTGTGTATTTTTTAAGTCATTTTCATAAGACATTTGATTGTTTTGACCCAATTTTGTTTGCAATTCTGATGTTTTATAATTGTTTTGAGTTTCGGATGAAATTTCAATTTTTTCAAATTTCTCTTCGAAATCATTGCTTTCTTTGTCTTTGTTTTGATTATTTCGAATCGAATTAAGAAAATCGCTTTTATTCGACCGCTTTTTGGGGTTTTTCACCAGAATTTCCATCGCAGGAGTGGTATGAGTACTGGTTTTGGTTAGCATTGGTTGGATCTTCGAATAGACGCCATTCTCTTTCATTATACCTCCCACTCCTCCCTTAGCTTTTCCGATCAAAGATATATTCCGATAGACTGGAGAAGAGATAACTTGTTTGGAAGCGTTTGCAATACTATTTGTGTCCGATTTGTTGGCGCTTTCGATGTTATCAAAGTTGGCGACAGAGCTGTGGATGAGTTGAAAGTTTTTAGAAGTACTCAAGACTTTAGATTTGGTGGCGTTATTCCATGCGCTGTGAAAACTAGAATTATCATTGATTCCACCATTTTGTGGACTATTTATGTCGTTAACTAAAGAGGGAAACTCCTGATTGAATACATTACAGTTCTCTTCATTCGGTCCATTCTTTTCAGTCGAATCGTTGTCTAAACAATAATCAAATGACTTATTGAACGACTTTTTTGTCGATGAATTGAAGTTCGGTTTGAAAGCGTCTGAGTTTCTGTTGGGTTTGGTATTGGAATGATGAGCAATAGAGCCCTTTTCCCTATAATTGCTTCGATAGTTCGGCCGTTGACTCGAATCGATGTATTTTTTGCCTCGAAATCCGTTCACATTATTGCCAACTGATTGAGCGTTCGGTTTATTCAACTGTTGTTCGCTTCCGAATGAGTTATGTCGTGAACTTAAATAGGGTTGAGATGAGTCGTGAAAAGTGGTGTTAAAGCGTTCGCGCGATTCACAGTTTGATATACTGTTTGTGCTGTTATTCAACTCTTTTCGATGATTGCTATAACTGTTTGAATACTTCTTGTGCTGAGTCTCAAGTCCTGACTGAGACGATGGACTGACGGATGAGATACTCTTCTTTGAGACTTGAGGGTCGGGTAGCTTAAGCCAAGCCGGAGTGAAGAAGTCGTGAGCGGGCGGAGCGTTCGGACTCTCCATCAGTAAAGCCAAACAAAGACCATAATTAGGTCTCGTCTGGACTCTTGATCTAACAATTTAGAGATCAACTAAAGTCTCTTCACTTCAGTTCTTGCGTTCAATTAATTAAAATTCTTTTAAAATTAAAACTTGTCTTCAAATCAACAAAAATGCAAAAAATATCCAAAAATTCGTTTATTACGGAATCAAATAAGACTTCAAACGTTGGCTTTAATATGAGTCCCAAAAATTGTTGAAAAAATTTGACCGAATTATTGGTTTAAATCAATCAATAATTAATTAAATTTACGGCAATAATAGTAATAATA
>JAQGCG010000097.1:0-10766 GCA_034699285.1 Liacarus coracinus | reverse complement strand
TTCATCACTTTTCAGAAGTAGAAAATTTCTCAATTCATCGATCGATAATAAAGTGTATGACTTTGTATGACTCCATTGACTAATAAAAAAATATTCTGTGGTTTGTCTCTGAAGTGATCTAAACATTCATTTTTATCGTCTAATCATTTGTTTATTAATTAGTCTAAAAATAATATTGAATTGAATAATAGAATTGAAGGAATAATTAAAAATTCTGATTTTATACTTTCAAATAAGTTTAATCTATAGAGAGAGCACAGGTAGGTATTACAAAGTTATCCATTTCCCACAATTGGCGCCATTTTCTTCCAAATTTTGTCGATATATAAGTGAATACAAGACTTAACTCAGAATTTGAGTCAATATCTGAAAATTGTTGTTTAATTTTGTAGAATTCATTGTATATTAATAGACATAATGAGAGAATATATATAAGAATCTCATTAAATGACACATTGATTACAAATTGTGTAAATTATTTTCTAAAATTCTTAATATTATTTAAATGACTAAAACTATACTAAAAATACTTAATTTAAAGTATAAATGACTTTAAAATGAACTCAATATTATAGGGCTATTGAATACTTAAAAGCATTAACTCTTTCCCAAATACCTATATATCTGTATAAATAACAGAATATTAATAAATATTAAAATATATATTATTTTAGTAAAAAAGTATTATTTGAGTCGAAATAATTATTTGATAAAATCAGAAATGTTTAGAAATATTTAGAATTGAATGCAATCTTTTGTTATTTAATATAACAATGAAATGGTTTTGCTTTGAATCTCTCGTTAGATTCAATGAAAATATTCTTTGTTTGGAAAAAAATTGATTTCCAAAACAATGCTCAACAGGTATTCAGAAAATTACTCGTTTCCGAACCAAACAATACAATTGAAAGCTACAGAATCTCTTTGAATCACTATTGGGCCAAAAAATTCTCATTATTTTTATTACTTTCAAAACCACATTTCAATTACAGTAATATTTTGTGCGAATCTCTCTATAATTGCTATGTTTTGATGTATATCTGTATCACAACTATTATCTCATTAAATGCGTTCATATCTTAAGTTATAATTTAGTCCAACTTTACTATTATTCTGATTAAAGAGAAATAAGTGATTCATTCAAATGAGTGAATGCATAAGAGACTGCGATATTGAGACTGTGCTCACCATTTATTAATATATGGAATGGAGTGCACGAATACAACATAAATGATGACAAACATAGAACTAATACAACCAGAATATACTGCAGACTCTAGTTTTGCTTTTTATCCGCTCTAAAACAAAATGAGAAAATCATAATTTTGATCATGGTTATTTATACTTTTATCACTTCTATTAAAGTATCCTATAATTTAACGTAAACTCACAATATACTTAATCAAGGTAGATTGTAGATGTGTAAAACAAAAGATCATATATTTTAGGAGGAATAACAAGTTTTATGGATACTTTTTATAACAGTCACAAAGTTAGGTAATGAGCTTTTTATTGTTTGCGCACAAAAATCAGATTCTTAGTGGACTTTAGATTTATGGATAATTAGGTCATTTTAAGCTTTTGTTTTATAGACAGTTAAAACATTGTCTTTACTTGTTATAGACCTGATTAATAAGAAACCTATTTATATCTTACAATGGCATAATGGCAAGTTGAAACAATAAGTCATACAATAAACATTTGCTCATTTACTATATGTTTAGCAAATTTTTGTTAACATGATCAAAAAAAATCTTAATATTGTAGTTATTTTATAGAATAGAAGGGAAGTCAAAGTTTAATTGCAAAGTGAAAATATACTACAAAAACAATTACGTGATTTATTATTACTTTTAACGCATAATTTTCAATTTATCTTATGCCATGAAAATTATATAAATTATGGATTTAAAAACTACATTAGCAATTATAAATTTTTTCTAAATATATAGTACTTATAATTAACTAGTAAATATTTTTGGAGAATGTTTATATTTGTTCTGTAGAACAATTTTAATATTGAAATTTGATATATTTATAGATGTTTTACCGTTTATTTAAATTATTGTATTTAAAGGTAATTTGTAGAAAATTAATTGCAAAAAGATATTTGCCCCTAAAAATGTTAAAAAACTGGCAAACATGTTGACAGAAATTATAAATGTTACATGTTGATTTAATATTAAATGTTTCTAACATTTTAATGCAATTGAAAACTTTATTAGATTTGACTTATTGTTTAAGCATTTTGTTTATTCTTAAAGAGTGAGTAACATAGCATTGAAAAACAGTTATTGATAAGACCCCGAATAATCAATATAATAGTTAATTAAAAAAAAGGATAAAATAGTTACTAAAATAATTATTTTTGATCATTTTAGGTTTTATTGAAGAATTATCCATAATATTCATAATTATACCAATTTTACCAAAAATAATCTAGATTTTTAGAAATAGATATTAAGGACTGAAATAGTTATTTATATGTAAAATAAAAATTAGTTAAAATAGTCCTCAAGTTGTGAATCGTGTGGTTTCTAACTCTGAAGTCATACTATTAACCGATAAAATAGGTTTAAAATATTTATTGTCAATGCTTTGGTGATTACAAATCATCTGAATTATTGAATGTCATGTCAAATGAGTAGAACTAATGATTTCGCATATTTATATTTAAATATATGAATTCCCTGTGCAATAATTTTTAACATTTTTATTTTATTTTTTTATTAGTGCACTTCAATTGTTATATTAGCTATTTTGAACGGTTATATGAATAGGTATTGTTCACTACAGTCCTTCTATTAGATGAGCCGATCAATGGATTTTTCATTTGATGTCCATATTATTAATACACTTTGTTGTATAGACAATGACAACCTCTTAATGGCGTTTTTTGGTCAAAACATATTACTTGAAAAAAGAAATGTTGATTCTATTCCTAACCGATGCGCATATTTGACACAATATATACATTGTATGAACCATTCAATACAATATCAGACATTTTAAGCTCTAAAACCTCTCAAAAAGTACTTATTTTCTAATAAGTATCAAAAGTAATTCAAGTTCTATAATGTTTTTGAAAAATTAATTATTTAAAGCTTAATTAAACTCATTTAAAAGCTCCTTGCTTGAATTATTGCAGAATAATACCTGTCCTTGCATTTTATTGTTTGTTCCCTCATTCAAATCTCTGATAAGTTTTAAAATTATAAATTGTTTTTTAAATAAGTAGTCATTGAAAAACTAAATGTTTTGGTGTATTAATGGAATCTATAATATACTGTATATAAAATAGATAACAATATAATATATAATTTTGTAAATTCATTGCTAAAACCCGTTATAATTCTTGGAGGCTTTCAATTCTATAATATTGTTATGTTATGTTAAAGTTTTTATTTCTATTAGTTATTAATATTAGTCGTCCCAAGAGATCATAGATTCCGTGCACTGAATCTGAAAATTTGAAAATTCTATTCAATTCAATATTTATTTCTATTCTGTATTCTTCACTACAATATAATAGTGTGTTGTGTTGTTATGTTATGTTTGCGTTGAGTAAACCAAAAATATATTTATTTGGAATTGAAATATAACTTTAGTTTTTAAGACATATAATAATATATTATAACTGAATCCCAGAATATTAGAATTGAAGAATTGGATGAAACTATTATCAAATGAAATAATGTTTCATAGCTTTGATTCCAAGCGCTCGAATAGCAAACACGAGTCCAAACAAAACCTCAATTTTTCAATTGAATCTTCAATTTCTTTTATATTTTTCTTGCATTTACTTAAGGCATCGAATAAATTATATTTATATTGTTTTGTATCAAATATCTGACGCTTTAAATATTTGTTTGTTTGTCACCACTCGTTCACTCATTATTTGATTTTCTATTCTTTAGACTCAAAATTCATTTCAAAAACACTTTTATTTGCTTTTCTCTACAATTCTAATGATTTTGAAAGTTTTGATAATAAGAAAAAAGAGAAGTTGTATAACATTAAAGAATATTCTATTGACATATTCTTTTGGGTACAAAAACAATAATGCATTTTAAGACTTATTTTTTCAAAATTAAAGGAAATAGTTTTAAATTAGGATTTTTTTCTAAAAAAATATAGTTTTATTGATCTAAAACTTTTCGCATTGTATTTGTCGAATAAGTATATATTTTAAAGCTAATTCAGTTATTCTTAACCATTTTGACGATTAAATTCATCTATTAATTGCTCTTCTGTTCCACGAAAGTCTCAAAATAGCATTTATGCAAAAATAAAATTGAATTTTATTGGTTTAATGATAATAGTTATGACTTGACTGGGAATTCATTGAATACATTCAATCCAATCATTATTCAGTTTTTAATCAAGTCTTGAAATCAACTCATTATATAATGTGAAAACGTTTTCGTACAATTGAGAATACTATATGTTTTTGTGACTTAATTATAATTGATTTCACAATTGAGTAACAATTTATAATATGGCACTCAATAGTTGACACCAAAAATTGTTTTTACATAACAAAAGTGTTGGGAATTTTGAATATTTGATTCAAATAAAGATTAGACAATAATGTGATGTAATTGTATTATTTGACGATTATTTAAATACTAATATTTTCTTATTTCCACTGCACTGTCATATCTAAAATATTTTGAGCCCTTTATCTATAGATAGCATTGTATGAGTGAGTGTATGTCAGGTAAAGCTATTTAATTGTTTAGCGAAAAGACATTTGGAGTTTTGTGTTTATAATATGACTTCATTTCTCATGTTTTAGACAACAATTTAAGTTTATTCAGTCGTTAGAGATAAGGCTTTTTGTGATCGCACAACAAAATCTACTGTTGCTCTCAAAGCAATTCATATATTTAATGCACTTTTAATATTATAATAATAATATAGAGATAGGGTTGCCATCACTGATTGTGAGCGCAGACATACCCTTCCTTACAAACTATGCATAACTGGCACAGACATAGAGACATCCTTTTATCCGGTAATGCCCTTTCGCTGCAATACATGTGTTTGAGTGCCCCTCTATTAGCACTGTATCCCACTTAACAATCCTTTGGTTCCAATAATATTAGCTTTACTTTGGTTTCCAATAATCGCCAATCGGTTGATATTCTCAAACATAAAGCTCTGATAATTGTGGAAAAGTTGCGGTAATTTAGTTGTTAGTACTGTTAGTATATTACATGTCACTGAAGGATGTATTGCCCAGAGCTGTGGCCATTAATTTAGTGGGACTTTGAGTACATTCCAATCACTGCCATCGGCGCCATCTTTGCCAATACTATTAATAGTAAGCAATTTCCTGCGCCGATAACAGTGTGCCATAACTGAACTGTTGGCCATTGGTCTCCCGACTATTGCCCCATCCCTTCCATCCCTCTCATCCCTCTTCACATGTTTAATCAATGTGTTGTTAGCATTACTTTTGAATGTGGGCTCTGAAGACTCTAAACCTGTTTTCACAGTGTATTTGTCGTAAACTCTTTCCATATATTTCTTATTTATTTCCCAATAAAACGTATAATCGCTGCGAATGTCAACCAAACTGACAACTGATATATGTCTGTGTTATCCAATCATTACAATTCAACTCAGCTATTATTATATACTCTAAGATTTCATTTGTATTTACACTCTCTTCTCAATCGACACATAATATGGTTAATAAAACAGTGTTTTACGTGAAATTTGAGCCCAAATAATGAATGCATTGAATGTAATTCCCATTCAATTCTTACTATTATATAGAGATCAGAATCATTGCTTAGAACTACGAATCAATCGATTTCGCGTTAATAGTTATATATATTTTGGTTTAAAAAAATTATTTTTGGCCACACATGTATGCCATGTATTACTGTATTTGATTGCGTAAATGTTTGCTTTTGATTCAATGACTAAACGTTTTTTAGAGCCTAAATGAGTAGTATATGAGTGATGAGTTGGGAACAGCAAAAGTGAAAACACTTGTACTCCAGTGGAAACACCTATTCTATTAAACACTAATTTTAGTCTAAAAACATTTCTTTATGAAACAAATCATTGAAAAGAGTTTGTTAATGAGCTTTAATCACATCAATCAATAAAATTGATGTCTAAAGTATAGAATGCAATACTAATGGATGTGTTTTAACTCAATCTAAATATAATTTAAATGCAAAAAAAGTCTTATTTGATATGTAGTTCTTTATTACGTGAAAAAATTATTCCTTTATTTTAAATATGCATTTACTTGAATAAAGTTAGACTTCCTTTCCGTTAATTATCTCTATATTTAAACTCTGAGTAATTAACAATTTATTTAAATAACTCACAAAAAACTGAAAGCTTTGAGCACTGATTAGAAGACAATTTGACTATAAAAGCAAATTAAGATTATAAATGAGTGAAGAAAAATAGAAATCGATATTATTTAACATAAAAATCATGAACTCTTGAATTTTTTCCATCAGTTTAAGACTTTTTTAGATTAAAATAGAAAAAGTGATGAATATATTTAAAGAAAGGATTTAAAGACATTGTTGTTTCACTCGAATAAATAGAAATATAATTTTGTTGATTCAATAAAATAAATGAATTAAATATTATTATTATTTTTGATAACTCCAGCGATTCTTATATATATATTGTGAAAGTTTGGTATTAATTGGTTTGATGTTTCCACTTGTTTCACATCATGTATTTGTAGCCGAATAGCAGTTATAACTTATATGTGAGTTATTTTATTTCATGCCTTTATAGGGAGTCAATAGAGCACAAAAAAGTTCACATTCACGACATGTTCTTATTAATAAATATCAGCAAATTATTTCCAACAAAAGTTTGTCACTCGAATACAATGTTTTTGGGCTCTTAAAGTAAAATTCTGGTTCACATATAACTCCTATTCTCGTTAGACATGTGATGCATAAAACGGCAAAAATAAGACTTAGAGCTGAATATTGTATTCTTTAGTTTTTGGTGCTCTTCTTCAAGTGGAAGCCATGTTTCGTATAATGAGCTCAATATAAATTCTCGTGCCTTCACATCACAGCACAGACAGGAATACTAAATCTTCTCGAGTCTTACGAATTGAGTTTCAATCATAACTGATTCGAATCTACTTTTCTCTATTTTTTATATTTTTTAAATAAATTCTTTCCCCAAAAATAGTGAATATCTAAAAATGCAATTTTAATTACTTTTAAGTTAAATCTTAATAATTCATAAATATTTAGAATTTTATTTTGCCTTTTAATTAATGAAATTAATTTATATTCTCTTAATATTTATTCTGAAAGTTTTGTTTCAGTTATTTTAATCTTATTCTCATTTATATTGAATATAAAAAATGTTATTTTCTAACAAATTATAATTATTTGCATGTCTTTAGTTTTCACGCTATTTGTATTGATTTTTGTATTCAAATAATTTCTTTTTACTGTAGGGGAAAGGGAGGGAGAGAGAGAGAGAGAGAGAGAGAGAGAGAGAGAGAGAGAGAGAGAGATGTTCTTCAATTTGATTTATGTATAATATTTGGATATTTTATATATTCTTTGAGCTTATATTCAATTTTTCTAACAATTCATACATATTTGGTGTTAGAGTTAGGCATCAATTCTGATATAAAGTTGTTATTTATATAAATTAGGAATACTTTGTGTTGAAATGATATTCTGTGCAAATTATAATTCGATTATTTTTCATTCAAAGCTAATATCAATATTTATTTGCTTTTTATGACCTGTTCTGAAATTCCCAATCGTTTAGCTTCCGGACAATTCTGCACTACATTTATATTATATATACTTTTATTTCAAGTTTCTCCGACTCTAATAATCACTGAATTCTTTTTATATCTTTATCTATCAATCGATATATTTATATAAAAATATATATGAAATCTATTTCTCAATTCTTGTTATGATATTAAACACGAATCCGAATACAAATATTAGGAATATTTTGAAATGGGGTTTCGTTTTATTTATTTATTACAGAATTATAATGTATTTATTGCTAATTTTAACCTTTGATTTGGGAGTTATTCAATAAAACTATAGAACAATAAGTGTTTGACAATTATTGTTAGATTCATATCAACACAATCTAAGGATAGTATTATATTTTGTTAAACACAATCAAACAATGGTTTTAATCATAATTTTAATAATAAATAATATAAAAAAAATAAAATTAATAATTGAATTAATAGAATAAAAAGCATTAATTTATTTATTATATATGAAGCGAACAAATAAGACGGACAGACATAATAGGGTATAGTGTAGTCGCTATTTATACAATTCAAACAATACATGAAATTTAATTTTAGTTTCTTTTCTATTTAATCGCAACTCTTTTCCGCCCTTTCCTGAAAGAATGATTACATTATTATACGTTTCATATTCTCCTAAATAAAAGAGAGTATAATATTAGCCAAAAGCTAGTGTTGCGAACAATGTGTGCATTAAGAGAGCATTGGATGCCTTAAATTCAATGTATAGCCAGTGCTCCAAAAGAATAAGTCACTCGAATATAGAGTATTAGTGCTAAAATAAAATATCTAATCTCTGAAAAAATATAATAAAAGTTTATCTTAATTAGAAATTGTTGTCAAATATTCATTACAATTATTTATTTGTTAGCCCTTATAATCCCAGTATTGTATTCTAGCGCTCGTGCTTTCAAACCCCAGACTCGACTCACATTTAATCTTCATTTAATAAGTTATATTTGAACGTAAATCGCATGAAAAAATTATTGTAACGACACTTCGATCCACTCTTATCTAAAAATACAATAGCTTTTGTGCAATAGTAGTCAACTTTTAACCTGAGCTCAAAATAATATTTCTCTTCAAATGAAGTCAATCGATAATGTTATCTAAAATATATAAAGAATCGATTCAAACAAATTATGGTTTAATTACTTAATCACAAATCAATTAAAAGCAATGAATAAGTCTTATGTGAAACTAATAACATATCAATATATCTTAGATCTATGGTATATATAGAGTAGGGATAGACGGGATAGACAATGAACTCAAAGTCGGCGGGGTATAGGGTAAGAGCTTCAAAATCACAGGGGGTATAGAGGGGGGTATTTTTTAACAACGTCTAAAACGCTTATTTAGGCGTTGAAACGCATAGAAATACCATAAACTCTAACAAATAGATGACTAAATCAAAGGTTTATCAAAAATACTCAAAAATTAAGCCAAAAACTTAGTTTTTCGGAGTTTTTGCCTTGAAATCAGTGCAAAATCGCATTTTAACCACTTTATTAGGAGAAATAGTAAAGAATTGATGAAAAATAGCTCAAAACATTGAAAAAAGTATACAATTTTGAGTAATTTTACGAAAAATAGTACTCAAAATTTTTAGGGCGTAAATTTTAGGGGTAGGGGTATAATTTTGCTAAAACGACAGGGAGGTAATCCAGGCTGTACCCCCTTTGTCGGACCCTGATCATAACATTAGTAGGGGTATTATAACATTAGGGGGGGGGGGTAAAAATACCACTCTACCGAGACAGGGGCATAGGTAGGGGTATTTTTGGAAAATCTTTCAGGGGAGTATAGAGGGTGTATGTTTTTAAAAGGTCTATTTAGGTGTTGAAATTCATAGAAATATCATAAACTCTAACAGAATGATGACTAAAACATTGTATATTATATCCATAGTTAAAAGTCTTTCGTTATATTTATGCAAATGTTTACTATTCAAAGAAAGGGGTTTTCATAGAGAGGGTTCGGGTATATCCCTTAAACTATGACTCAATCCTGGAGAGCAATACCTAACAGCAACGGGAACTTATTTTACTTTGTCTTAATGTTTAGAAAAAGCCATGGGCATTTTCATTGTAATATCATTATGACTTACTAAATTGGCCTGGTATTCTTTTCCAAAAATCATTGCAATAGATTAAACATCAGTTATATTAAAAGTCTTCTATTGGTTAATATTTTATAAATTTTAATATATTATAATAGATTTTAACGCTTGAGAATATCATTTGCAGTCAATTTCCATAAGATTTTATTGAATTTACTCAGATTTTAGTAAAAATCAACTTGAATGAGCTCTTTTTAGTGGATTTTCACTAACATCTCACGAATCAGTAATTCCAATGAAAGCTTATGAAAAACTATTTATATTCAATTGGAAAATATTTTACATAGAAAAGGAACGAAAAGACCTAAAAGTGACAAAAATAGATAATTTTTATCTTTCTTTCTTTGGAAAAAAAATCAATTTTAAAGTCCATCACTCAATCATAAAACCTATAACTCTATAATAATTTTGTATTTAAACCATTCTCGCACATTCATTCTTTATAGAACAGTTCAAATATGTGTTGACTGAATTATAGTTATTCCACAATAGTTTAATACTTTAAAAGCTTTCAATTTATTTGAAAATATGAGTTAATGAAAATAAATCATACTTTCAATCAATAATTTTATAAATAGGAAAATAGGACTAGTTAAATCATATAATATTTTCAATTTTTTCACAACCAATTCATAATTTGAATAATAAATTGAAAAGATTACTGAATGTATTTATTTTACAAATCAATGGATATATAATTTTTTGTTTAGACTTAATTTAATATATGTGGTCTATTTATTCAAATGGTATACTCAAGATTTCTTTTCTTCCCCGTGCGAAAGCTTATTTTCTACGCTTATAATGCATTGCTTCTAGTTCATTAAATATATCTGTAATTTTGTAAACTTTTTA
>JAQGCG010000096.1:0-10766 GCA_034699285.1 Liacarus coracinus | reverse complement strand
TGTGATTTCTATGCGTTTCAACGCCTAAATAAGCGTTTTAGACGTTTTTAAAAATACCCCCTCCTATACCCCCCTGTGATTTTGAGGCTTTTATCAGTACCCTATACCCACATGATTTTGGAACCATTGCCCTCATCCTTAGATAAGTTCAGGGATAGCCAAAGAGGGGGTACAGCCCGTGTTACCTCCCCTGTCGTTTTGGCAAAATCAACTAAATAGCGTTCGCGAGTACCCCCCACCCCCTACACAATTTTCGTCGCGCCTCGCGCGGAGAAAATTTTGAGTACTTTTTTGTAAAATTACACAAAATTTTCGATATTTTTAGTATTTTTCGTCAATTTTCTCCCTATTTCTTATAAAAAAGTATATAAATTGCGATTTTTCACTGTTTTTAACGCAAAAACTTTGAAAAAAACTAAGTTTTTGTCTTAATTTTCGACAATTTAGTCAATATTAACGTTTTATTCATGTATTTGTTAGAGTTTATGTGTTTTTATGCTATTTCTATGCGTTTTAATGCATAAATAAACGTTTTAGACGTTTTAAAAAATACATTTTATAGAAATGAATGTCATTTTGTGCTTAGGGTTTCATTCTTTGTCTCTCTTTTCTCCTCCAACTGGACTCAGGGTATGACACGATCTCCAGAGGTGTTCACTAGGATTAGACCCATTGCTCTTCATTTGGGCATAAATTAAACAAATATTTTGATTCAACGCTTTAGAACTTCAATGAAATGGAGATAAGGATTGAACTCAAAGGGGAGTCAATTAAACCCAATTCTCTCTATTAGTCAATACGTTGTTTGTGAACTCAATAATGTGTTTATTATTGTTTAATATTATGTTTTTAATATGGATTTGGGTTTAAAATAATTTTTATTACAATAAAAACAAACACATTATCACTGAATAGATGTATGGCTTAAGTGTTTACTTAATCTCTATTTTTATACAAATCATTAGATCTAATAAAGTGTCAAATAATCACTTGTTTTGACATTTAATTGATTGAACCAATGATTACATGAATTAAACATTTATTTATTGTGAAAACAAATCAATGGCTAAACAATCGATTGGTTCGGTTCCAGACATTTGTGCCGATTGTGGAGCAAACGGTTGGTTATAATGAATGTATTGACTCATTGTCTTGAATGCAATCATTTGTTTTCAGATCCCAATTGGGTTTCACTCAACAGAGGAGTTGTTATTTGTGACGATTGTTGTCTAATACACAGGAGTTTAGGACGTAATCAATAGATAATTGAATTGTGTTTTCAAATAATGATTAAATCAAATAAATGTCTGTTTAGGCCATATATCTCAAGTCAAGTCTATTAAAAAGAGTGTTTGGCGTTCGACACAAATCCAAATGCTTATTGAATTACAGAGGAGTGGATCCAACTCTATATGGGAGCACACATTACTCGATGCCATCACCGCTAAGACTGGACTCAAACGAAAGCCTTCGCCTAAAGACCCGTTGCATCCGAACAAAAGTGATTTCATTCGCTCTAAATATCAAAACTTATCGTTCATTAATCGGTCGCCAAATAAAGAGGAGTCGGAATCAGATCTCAGCGAACAATTGCACTCAAGTGTTAGAACACCTAATTTAAAGACAAGTCTTAGACTTTTGGCTTCGGGAGCGGACCTGTAAGTCAATGCTATCTTTGACTCGTTTTTTATACAAATTACTTATTTTTAACAGTAATTACATCCACAACGAGAAGTATAACTCTCCACTCCATATGGCGGCCAAAGCCGCACAGATATCACAGATTGAATTACTTTTAGTCTACGGCGCGAATCCATGTGTTGTTGATGTAAAAGGAAAGACACCAATAGATTACGCAAAAGAGGCCCACTTTGACGAAATAGTTGATATACTGGTGCAAAGTCAGTATGAGTTAAGCGATAGACTCACTTATTATGTTTGCGGACGTATTGCCGACCATAAGAACGGTCAGCACTATTTGATTCCAGAAATGGTTGACTCCAAAGATCGACCGCAAGAATCAAAACTCAAACTCAAATCGCTTTCAAATAAAATATTCGAAGAATTGGCTAAAGATGTTTACGAAGAAGTGGATCGAAGAGAATTAGACGCCATATATATCGCCACTCAATCTCCAAAAAGTTCACAGACAGTCAACTCTGACAAACAAGTGATTCCTTTCCTTCCGGTTAATCCACACTTGTCTTCGACCCGAAATCAGGGCCGACAGAAGTTGGCGCGGCTTAACCGCAAAGAGTTTGCGCTTTTGATTATTGATATATTGAGTGAAATAAGAAGAAGAGTTTACGGCTTATCCGACACAACAGTCAAAGATGTGAACTCCAGAAGTGTTGTGACAAAGAATTCAAATAAATTTTTTGGACAAAAACCTTTGGAATCTTCTGATGACAGCTCTGACAACGATTCGGAACCCCTTTATGATAGCGTTCCCTCAGAAGACGAACATATGGTTTATCGAAATTTGAGTGTTTCTAATCGTACAAATCGTTTAACAAATCGCACACTTATTCCTAACACATCTATAAAGGGCTCTAAAAGTTCAGTGACTTTAGACGAATACAGTTCACTGAAAGACCAATTGTGTCGATCGGATTCACTGATTCAGGAACTGGTGTTAGGAAATCAGGACATGAGGTATGAAATAACACGATTGCAAGTAATGGTTCAGAAGTTAATCGATGAAAACGCACAGTTGAGGGCAGTTGTCATTCCTAAGAGTGAAAGCCAGACATTGGATTTGAGAGACAGTTCATCAGAAGGTCCGCCGCCAGAGATATTACCGCGAAATGCAAACAAAACTCCGACTCGACCTCAATCTATGTTCAATGAAAGACCAGTGGCTCCCACTTGTCCTACAAAGTGCTCGTCGTCTCTGAATAACTTACAACAAAACCCGAGTCAGAGCTCATCGTTTATGTCTAGTCTTCCAAAAGATAATCAAATAATTAATAATAAATGCAATTATAGTAAAGAATTGAATACTTGTTTTGATTCAATCGTCGATTCATCTCTTGGTTTAACCGACGGAACCAATAGATCTAAATTTGTATCAAATTTTCCCTTAAAAGAAGAAGTACTGAGAAAAACAGAACAAATCACCCGAAGAATACAGGAATTACTAATTACAGCACAGGAAGGAAGACATGAAGAGTTAGAAAATTTAAAATTAATAAATTTTTACATTAATTTTGTTTATTTTATTCACAGCTTTGAGTCGTGTTCTGAAAAAATCAGTTCTGCGGTCGTGAATATGATTTGTATATTTCCAGAGGTATTGAATCATTAAAAATGTTAAACAAAATAAAATTAATATAAATTTATTCCTTCAGTCGTTTGTGGAAATGTCTAACTTTGCAAATGGAGAACAAATATACTCAGCTTTGAGTCAATTACATAACAGTGCCTTAAAATTAAAAGTGGAGTGTCGGACATCTCTTAATATCAATTTAATGCCTCAACACTTACAACAGGACTTTCGTGTTATATACCAGAAGGTGATAGAGAGTGCCTTTGAAATCGCAAAATCGGCCAAAACTTTGGTCACTCTTTTTCAATAGATTTCTAAAAACTAATCCTTAATTTTATAATAATTTTTACTAATTTTTGATTTCAATATATATAATAACATTCGTTAATAAAATAAAGTCTGATTTTAAAATTGATTTTCAAATGTAATCAATATTTATAGAAAAATATAAAAAACATTAAATTTTAAATTTCTTGTGAAAAGTTTTGAATTTTAAATAATTAAAAAAAGCCTAACTTTCAGAATATATACTTTGGAATTGAAGAACTGGTTGTAAAACATGTCCCTATCCTTCCCTATCCTTTTCATCTCTTATTATAAAAGTCTAAATCAGAAGTTTTTATATTCTTTTCAATAATTTCATACAATATTCTGAGACTCAGAAACTGAGTAAAAATGAAGTTATTTTTTAGAACTTTTTCAAACACTTTGTTATTTGCAAACAATCCCTGCATTCAATTGAATCCCTTTTGCAATCCTAAACACGTGTTTACGTTATATTCAATGCTTTAATTTATTTGATTTGAATTTAATTGAATGGCATTTAATAAATGTTAAATATTTTCATAATTTGTAAACATTTAACTAAATAATGGGTAGAATTAAAAAGAAAGGCGAAAGTGGATCAAAGGTTGCATTTGTGACCAGAGGTCAGGCCATTAGAAGACTTCAATTATCACTAAAAGATTTCAGGTTTTGTTTATTCAAAATTTAAATGTCTTTAACTGTAATTTAATTGTTTGACACATTCAGGCGCTTATGTATACTGAAAGGCATATATCCGGTCGAACCGAAGCACAAGAAGAAAGTGGACAAAACTGGCAGTTCTTCTAATAAAACATATTATTTACTAAAAGACATCCAATATTTAACTCATGAGCCAATCATTTGGAAGTTTTGGGACTTTAAAGTAAGTTTCCATCAAATATGTCCAAAAGGGATGATAAGGGCTATTATAGAGGGTAAGGGTTGAGCTCTCAATATATGGACCATTACTGCCCAATAATACCTCTTGAGTTCGTAGTGTCGGACCATTTCTGGTTTCAATTGACGCTATAATGAGTTTTTGATCCAAATTGTGATTAAAATTTGATGAATTAATTCAGATATTTATGCGAAAAGTGGTTAAAGCGAAGGGAAGAAAAGACTCGGAATCAGTGAAAAGGATTCGGGAGAATAAGCCCTTCTATAAAGTGGATCATATCGTTAGAGAAAGGTTTGAGACATTTGTTGTTATTTAGAAACCATTTAAATAATTATTTAATTTTGATTGAATTGAAAGATATCCGACATTTATTGACGCCATTCGAGACATTGACGACGCACTGAGTCTTTGTTTTTTATACGCAATGTTTCCCAAATCTAAAGGCCTTCCCCTCGAACTCATAGAACTGAGTCGTCGTTTAACCCTTGAATTTATGCATTACGTGATTGAAACCAAAGCTTTGAGAAAAGTTTTTGTTTCTATTAAAGGTTATTACTATCAGTCGGACATAAATGGCCAGACAGTCACTTGGGTTGTTCCGCACCAATTCGTATTTGATGTAAGAGTTGTTTCACTCTTTTATTTATTGTATTTTAATTTATTTTACTTTTAAGCGCTTAACTGACGTTGACTTCCAAGTGATGCGGACTTTCACTGAATTTTATGTAACGCTTTTGGGTTTTGTTAATTACAAACTATATTCCAGTAATTCTTTAGTATATCCGCCAAAAGTGAGTTAATTTAAACAATAGAATCAATCGTTTGATTGATTTATAATCTCTTAAACAGATTACCGACAGAATGGCTTCGGATTCCGAGGATTTCGATAGCGAACAACTGATATCTGCTCTCAATAACTCATTGACCACTTTTGGTAATACAGATCAGTTGACAAAAATAGATGACTTCGAAGACAATGAAGAGAACACGGGTTCAGAAATGACTTTCCATCAGTTGATTAAATTACAAAATTTGTTTAAAGGATTGAAATTCTTTTTGAACCGAGAGGTTCCGCGAGAATCACTGGTTTTTGTTATCAGATGTTTTGGTGGATGTGTTTCGTGGAGTAAAAGCCTTCACTTTGGCTCCACTTATGAAGAAAACGATGAGTCAATCACTCATCAAATCGTAGATCGAGAGGACATACAATCAAAATATATGAATCGATACTATATTCAGCCCCAATGGGTCTACGACTGTGTCAATGCAAAAATGCTATTACCGGTTCAGCAATATTTGATTGGAGCCACACTTCCGCCTCATTTGTCTCCATTTATAGAGGAGAGTGAAGGCGATTACATTCCACCCGAAAAGCTGGCGCTCAGGGACTTACAGTCGGGTAATACAAATAATGAGGAGTCGGAGGAAAGCGAGACTGAAGTAAATGACAATAAACTCATTGAAGAGAAGGAAAGGCACTCCAGAAGAGAACAATCGGCTAAAGAACAAGAGACAAACGAGAAGTCGATGTCTGTGAGAGCGGGTCTTATTGTAAAAGAGAATAAAGAAAAGACTGCAAAAGAACAGCAAAACGAAGAAAAACGATTAGCAGTTATGATGATTCCTAAGAAGAAGAAACGACTTTATTCTAAGATAATGTTCGGCAAAAAGAGAAAATCGAAAGAAGCACTAAAACTAAAGGCTAAGAGAAAAGAATTCGATGAGAAAAACAGAGGAAAATAATTGTTTTTGAGAAATAAAATAAAACTAAAAATTATTTGACAAAAAAAAGCATTTATTTTTATATTTAATTTACAAAACAATACAATATTTACTGAATTTTAAATACGAAATATTCACAACTTTTAACTCTTAGTATTTCTCTGTCGAGTGGCATAAGGCGATTGTCTGGATTGGGATGCGTTCGACTGATTTGCGTCCATTACATCTTTAGACTCCATTTCTCTGACAATTCCGGCAATAGTTGTTGTGTTCGGCACTTCTGTTGTCTGAGCGGTGGAAGTGGTTTGTGAAGAGATTGTCTATAATTATAAAAATTAGTTTTTGAATTCTTTTTATTGATGACTCACTTGTGTTTGTGGACTACTAGTGCTTTGTGCGGCTCTTATGGCAAACGTAACGGTTTGTGGCTGTGATTGAAGTGAAGTCGTTTGCAATATTGTTGGCTGACCTGAAATTATAATACTTTTTGGAGCCACACTACCCGAGGACTGGGTTTGAGGCGAAGCGCTCGACACCACTTGAATATGTTTAACCGTTTGCTGATTCGGTCCAATTTGGGCCACAGCTATAGGTGTGCTTTGCTGTGAGCACTCGATTTGCGAAGTTTGCGATGTCTTAGTCTGACTGACGGTCTGTAGTAGTGATTGAGGTATTAAAGTGGCAGCACTTGTAGTATTAGTGGCGCTTTGGGAGACGTGCTGTTATGCAATACAATACAATACAATTAATAACATTATTAAATTGTTATACATTTGGCACAAATAATGATGTCTTACAATAGTATGGGTCAAGTTGTGGGGCATAACTAATCCCTGTTTCAACGCCTGTTGCAATTGTTGAACAGTGACTGTTGTGGGTATAGGTTTGGCTGATTGGCCGCCCTGTGCTGTTGGCGACGATTGATGCAGTATTTGGAATGTGCCCACCGGTGAGGTCTGGATTTGAGTCATTCCTTTCGATTGAGCCCCTATTGTAGCGGTGGTTATTTTCTGTTGGTTTTGTTGCCCTAATTGTTAGCAAAATATATAAAACAATTATTACTTACATTATTAGTCATTCATGTAATCCTATCATTAATTAATGTCTGCAGTGATTGTCCTCACAATCGAACTTAAACTCAGTTCTGAGTCAAATATGTTTGAATTGAGTGAAAACAATTCAAAACAACTGACAAATTAAAACTGTTATTATTCTCTAGTCTTTTGTCGTTAGTTTGCAAATGCATTCACTTATTGATTGATTCAATTCATGCAAAACTAATAGTGCCGTCAATTTAATTATTGAAGACTTTTATCTCTTTATCTCTCAATTTTCATCTACAGGTATGAGATTTATTGATATTCAGTATTAATTCATTAAATATATAATTAAATTAATTTCAAAACTCAAGTCTCACCCAATTGTTGGCTGAGTTGGCTCTGGAGTTGTTGTTGTTGTAGTACTTGAGTGGTTTGTTGGGGTCTTTTCTGTTGTAATAACTGTATTTGACGTAATTGTGTCGCCGGTACTGATGTGATGGCACTTGTGGTCGGATTGTTAGCTGCAGTCGGAGACACAACTTTAGTGACCGGAGACGTGAATATATTCATTCCCGTCATTGTTATCGGTATTGTCAACGACTGTGTGGCCAGAGTTGCCGGCGATGACAGTGTTTTGACAAAAGTCACCGGATTTTGAAGTATTTGGGTTTGAGATTGTGAAGACTGAGTCGAGTGTGAGGCAGACTGTTGGACAAGGATTTGGCCTAAATTACCTGAACTTTGCTGAGACACCAATTGCTGGCGTTTAATGATTTGTGCCATTTGTAATGGATCTGTAATGGTTCGGGTGATTATCTGTTGCGTTGGTTTACCAGTGTTTGTCGTCGAAGTAGTGATTCTCTGTTGAGTTGCAGTCATCGGTACCGCAACGGGAAGTGTAGTCACAATACTGGGCTGCGAAGCTTTCAAACCCGCTGTTGCAATCAATGACTGTGTGCTGTGTTGTATCGGCTGTTGGGCTACCGTTGCAGTGATCTGAAAGCGTGGCTGTTGTTGACCGACTCCGAGGTTTGTCATCTGTTTAGTTGTTTGAGGAATTGTTTGCATCTGAATGTGTGGCGATTGTTGTTGTCTTTGGATCTGTTGTTGCTGTTGCTGTCGAAGAATTATTTGTTTATAAATCTGTGGATTAGTAGTCAACCGATTGGCCAGCGATTGATTGCCGATTTGACCCACGGCTGGAGACACAGCAGCGATCAGTTTTTGATGCGCCTGAGGTGTCAGTGCAGCCACTGATACAACAGAACAGGTCTGTTGTATGCCTTGAGGTAAACACTCAGCGTTGGTCACTGTTGTGGAACCTATTGTTTGTGGACTTACATTGATTTGACTCAGTATTGGCTGAGGCAATGACTGCGACGCGACGTTCACTTGAGATAAGGCTTTAGTAATACTCAGATGTGTGGCAGCGGTATTGGCACTGGTATTGGATGCCATTCCTGCAGTTGTTGCTCCTTTATTAAGTGTCGATTGATTAAGTGCACTCATTTTAGCACTAATTGCTTGTGACAATTGGAGTTGTGCTGTGGGAATAGAACTGTTTTGAGACAAAATCGTTTTGATTTGAGGCGTTTGTTGTTTGTGTTGCATTTGATGCTGTAGTCTATTGGCAGCCAATTGTTGTTCGGCCACTACTTTCTGTTTCTCTCTCGAAATTCTTTCGGCGCGATTGATAGCCACTTGGATTGGAGTCAATGGTTGTTCGTAATTGATTCCGCTTTCAGAGAGTAAGGCAATGTGTTTTGGGTTCTTTGCGGTCGGATTAATGAACATATGTTTCAGAGTTGGAGTCCTTTTGTTTGCGATTTGTTTTATTGTTTCAAATCTTTGATTACATAACTGACTGAATGAGATGTTGTTGTCCTGAGCTATGAGTTGACTCGTCTTTATTGGACGAGTAGTTACAACATTGGGGTTCGGTTTAGTGCTAACAGTGGAAGGAGTGGCAGTCGGTGTGGCACTAGTACTGACTGTTGTAGTAGTGTTTGTGACTGGAGTTGCTTTAATTTTCTTTTGTTTAGGTTTAGGAGTTGTCTCACTCACTGTCTTTCCCTCTTCTCGGGCAACAATGGAGACCTCGTAATGATATCTACAAAGTTTGGCTGATCTAAAATTATTACTGATTAAGTTTACCACATCAGAGACCAGATCCCAATTGGGCACATGTCCGGGGGATATGTTCAGTAAATTTAGGGGCAAGTCTTGAAAATATTGAATCACTTGAAGTATAGCCCAGTCCTCATGAATAGCCCAATTTGGTATTGAGTCCTGAAGTGGACCACTGAACACATGCGCCGCTTTATGAATAGGCGAAGGTATTGTATTGGTTTGTGGCAGAAGACAACTCGCACCCAATGAGTTAAGTGTTCTATGAATGGCTGCATTTTCGGGCCCACAAACAGCAGTTCCTTTCATTTTCTGGAGTATTAGTTCGCGACGGAGTTTAATGATTGCAGTGGAGGGACGATCGAACAGAGATCGGGGAATATTGAATCCCTCCTCCTTTCGAACTTTTTGTTTGCGAGCTATGGAACAAAAATTGATAGAATTGACCGAAACTATTGGCAAACTATAGGATTGTATGAAAGGCAGAACTGGACTAAACATACCAATAGTTGTGTCCAATTTGAGTCTTTTATTCGACTCTTTTGGTATATAAACGGGGGGTAACTGTGTCTCAGGCATAATGTTTTGTTCGTATAAAAATCCCAGAGAGTAATCAATGTAGAGGTCGTTTTCATCCTGTGGTGGTGTTGGCGGCGCCCAAATCTATTGCCAAAGAGGGCCAAACATTGAACACGTGTTGAATTGAATATAAATTTCAAGACTTACCGGCATTTGTTCGAAACCGTTATAAGATATGTAAACCTAAAGAATAGTTACAAACATTTTGACATTAATATCAAAAGTTGTTTCGATCGCCAGAATTGCAAAAAATCTCATTTCTTTCGGTTGAAAATTATTTATTTAAAGCACAAAAGCAATGAGTGGTCAGAGTCGGGCACTCGAATCATAGAAGTTTTGGTGCCGACAGTTAAACACTAAAGACAACCAAAGACACCAAAAGAAATGAATTTATGCAAAACGGCTCACAAAACGCAACTATTCTTTCATATTATATGCTTTTTATAGTATAAATGTTGCGATTTTTAACTAAAATGTTTAAATGTTTTTGAGGCACCAAAACATGATTTTCAATCAAATGTACTTTTAATTAAATAATTTACGCACAAAAGAAATGAGACTTTTTTGTAATCAATATTATTATTAATATTAATGTAATTAATATTTTATACATAACAACCATAAAGTAAATCAAATAAATTATAACAAATAGTTTACAAAAGCAACTAATGTTGGAACCAATTAAAGGAAATCACAAATATATATATATTTATAATAATTCCAGACATTAATCACTAATAAATAGAATTAAGTCAACGGCTTCTTCTCACAGCATTAGATGCATTGGGAGCTATAGATTGTGTGCAGTTTTCAATAGGTTTAGAAA
>JAQGCG010000095.1:0-10767 GCA_034699285.1 Liacarus coracinus | reverse complement strand
AACACAAGATATCTTTTGATTTCAAGGAAAAAAACAAGGAATACATACACACATAGACATAGAACAAGAGGTGGTCTTTGGCTTCTCAGTGCTAAGTGTTTCACCTGAGCTCACACATAGCTAACAACGCATACGTATATACAAAAAGTTTTAGAAATTTTTTTATTAAGAACTATACCTTCCCTTCTGTATTGCAAATGTATGTCTCCCTAATGTGTTCTCACTGTTTACGACTCATTCAATTCTATGAGGCATTACTAAAATGATGTAACCGTTGACTCCATTGGAGGAGAAGGTCTCGAGCAGAACAGTCGGTCTCCAACTGACGCCAAACTATTAAAACTTACCGAACATTTCTGTGTTTCGTATAATAATAATTACTACACAGAGTGAGAGAGGAATACAGAGTTTTGGATAGAGTGAGGAAAAAAAGTGAAGCCATTACTATAGAGAGTGTGTGTGTCTATGGCTGAAGTGACGGCGCTCTCATCGCTGCAACAATTTCTGCCTGATTTGCCTCAAGCAAACCGAGTGCCAGATATTCTCGCGCAAAGACTCAGAGTGTATGCTATGCTCTCTCTCTAACTATATATCTGTGAGTGTGTTAGACAACAGGATAGTTGAGTTTTCAGTTTATTCGACTCCTTTTTCCTATGTGTGCGCTCTTAGATATATAAAAACTTTTACTGTCTTATGGCTTATGGCGTGGGATTCGGCCAATAAGTGGGTTCAACACTACACTTGATTCTCATCCATAAACAAGTGAAACACAACACAAAAGTTCTCACTTTTGTTTCGGAATATATATGTACTGTAAATACAGTTAATGTAAGACAAGTATAAGAAGAAGAATAAAAAATTAATTCTTATTTAAAAATAGTTTTCGCATAAAAAAAAGTATTTATTTAATGAATTTTTTTGTTGTCGTTGTGTGA
The DNA here is from genome assembly GCA_034699285.1 of Liacarus coracinus. Taxonomy (NCBI): domain Eukaryota; kingdom Metazoa; phylum Arthropoda; class Arachnida; order Sarcoptiformes; family Liacaridae; genus Liacarus; species Liacarus coracinus. The sequence continues at coordinate 9,832 of JAQGCG010000095.1, read as the reverse complement.
AAAATGATGTGTGAATTGTAAATATATTTCATTGGAAACCAATAATTATTTTAATCAATAGTTTGGTTAATGTGTGAAAAAGCAATTAATTTGACTCCAATTCTGTTGGTTTGGATCTAATTTACAGATCAATTCTGTTGAACCGATCCCTTCCGTTCTGTTTGGTGTCATTTAGTGCCAAACACTTCGGTGTCATTCAATTCATGGATTGCAATGAACTTGAATTGAATGGAAATTCATAGTTAAAAATGTGGAGAAAATTATTTCAGATTTAATGTTGGATTCAATTTGTTTTATGAACCGAAACAAAATCCTATTCTTCTTTTCAAATCAATTAAAAAAGTTCTGACAATTGATTATAAAAACGCAAATAAAAGTTGTTTTGGAAGTTCAATAAGGAATCGGTTCTCTCTTTAATATATATCCTATTATTACTGCTGACGATTGTGTGAACCATAAATAGATTGTGAGAACCGGCCATACATTCTATACATTCAATTAGTCCATTGTTTTACTTAAACTAACTATTGTTTTATCAGAAGAAGAGAGAAAAAAATGAATCAACGGATCGATGACTTGTAAATATTGATCGGAATTAACGTCACCGTTCCTACACTTATATTATAGCTATAGCACAGGGATTTCTCATAGAGAACACTAACAGAATAGTGCACTATATTCTCCAATATCGTCAGGTAAGCTCTTTAATGGGAAAAACCCCACATTTAATCTAATATTTATTATATCATACTCTCTATACTCTATTGTATTCAAAAAAATATGAAATATATTGTACGCTCTCTTTGGTTACGATCTCTACGATCACGCACTCAATGAATCACTAAATATACTAAAATATACTTCAAAAATAACACAATGAATATTATATTCTATGGAGAATAACATAATATTTGTCTTGTATTAAATGAATTACAATATACAATATATTGAGTAACTATACTAACGAGAGAGTAAGTTATCCATTAAATATCATACATAAAGGGCAGACAAAATAGTACTTCTCTTCCAGTAATAACTCATAACAAGCTTTTGAAGAGAAGACTTGTTGTTATGTTTGGCAAAACTAAATATTTAGGGTTTGATTCTAAGGGAAGACCAGTTTAATACTATACTAATAGTAATGTTCGCAATAATATATAAAAATATATATAAATTAAGTATAGCTTAATTTCAGGCATTTATCTTAAATTCTTTCTCTCAAATAATATAATACAACAAATAATTTTTTCGTAATTCTCTTTATTCTCTGGTTTTGTGGCGTTTGACTGAATCTAATATATGATGCGTAAAGTGAAAAGAGTAGAGAAGGAAATGAAAATTATTTATATTAAAAAATACATTTGATATATAAATATAATGATAGAAAAAAAAGGTTATGATATGTGAAGTTTACAATTATATCTATAGAACATAACGAAATATAAAATCCAAATAAAAAAATATATAAGCAGTCAATGCTTTTCAATTTAATAATACTTGTGTTATATTCTCAGAACACATGAATCGCATGTCAGGTCCGGTTTTTTCGCTTCTATTAAATATATAAAATAAAAAATCTAAACGTCGGCCAACTTTTGCTTTTTTCTTATACATGATTTTCAAATACTCTCTCACATCAAAAAAATTCTCTCTCACTCTAACTAACTATACATACATATACTCAAATAATAATAAGCCTCACCTTATTTTTTAATAACCCGAACCATAAATGAAATGCTTTAATATTTTACTTTATTTTACATAATATTAAAATCAAAAATAATAATTCAAAATAATATTATATAAAAAAAATTTGTTACTCTATTTCGTAACAGAAAGCAAACGTATCTTATCGTATGAAACAGTTTAATATCTTATAATTTTTAAGGCGGAGTACGTCTTAAACTAAGGCAAAAAGTTTTTGTTTCTTCTCTTTTTTCTCTATCTTTTCTGATGAAAACTTTGTATATATACGAGACATAAGATTTTTCTTCTTGCCTTCCAGTTCTCAGAATATATTATGGTTTTTATCAATAACTTTTAGACTCATTACTAGTTTTTTTTAACTAACAATTAAGAGATGTATTAGTACTGTAACTGACTCTCTGTTGTGGAGTGTTTTTTCTCTTCACACAATTTGTTTTGGGAAAAACGACTTTTTAAAAAAACTTTAACATAAATTAGTTCGCTATCAAACTTTTCATTTATCAAATATATGTATAAATACAGAACCTGTGAGTTAAGTGAAAAGAATTATTACATTACACCACCAGTGCTGGAATAGACCAAAAGTGAAATAGAGATCCTATGGTGTAGTTTAAGATATTGGCTCATTTAACTTGACTTTAGTTACTCTAATTTTCTCAACGTATTTCACTTTTAGTGTAAGAGTAGACTTAAGTATTGGAGGCCTATTCGGCTTCATATAGAGCACAGGGGATCAAATTTTTCTGTTGAAATATAGCTAAAAGGGATGTCATTGCTATTAGTTTTAAAGGCAATCTGACCGCCACTTAAGTTTCGCTGTTTTGCTCTCGTCTTCACTGCACTTGACTTCTCAAAAGCTGAAGATATCACTGATATATCTGAAGTCAAAACTAAATTTCTAAATACTATTTTGAGTTATGCTATAAGAGTAGGCCTTAAATGTTAACTTTCAATGAATCCATGTTTGCTAACTCTCAGAGTCATTGGTGAGAGAGTTTCGCTTTTGCAGACATTATTATGCCTTTAGGGTATATGCCTTCCCCTCATTCCCATCAGATTCACTGATCCCTTGTTGTTCCAGTGTTTCCTTTCTTGTCTCTTTCAAATCAAAGACATTAAAATATCATTGGATTCTCAGTCGATATTACACTCGAATTAAATGCAATCTATTTTTGTTAGTTTTAAATATATATATAAATTATATTTTGATATTTGAAATGATATATCACTGAATCATATAATTAATTCAGTGATGAAAAGCGTTGACAATATATATCTAAATATTCTGATATCAATTCCATAAATATATGAGATTTAACTCAAATCAAAAACAATTATTTAACAAAAATAATGGCATAAAATATATTATATTCAAAATAATTATCAGATCTTTTGGGCATTAAATTAAAAATAATAATGCATTTAATAATAATAATAATTATTGGAAATGTCATTCAAATGAAAAAGGATTTTAAGCTCAAAATTATAATTCCTGTTGTAATAAATTTAAGTGATATCGCAATCGTATAAAATAAAACTAACATTTAAGGCAAATATTTATTGATTTATATATATTTTTCGGGAGACGACAGAGAAATGCAATTTTGGTGTACATGAGTGACACTAATCACATGATTATAAGAGAGAAAAGACAAAAGCGATGGCAAACTAATTCATCATTCATTTAAATACATTTACTCTTCTCTTAAAAGTCTAATCAATGTTTAGCTTGAAATTCATTAATGTTTTAGCTGTTAATTAAAAGAAACTTCGTTTTAAGGCTATTAAATAATTTAATGATTTAAATCGATTTTTTCCCATTTTTTGTTGTTTTTATTTTTCTCTCACTTTTCTCGCGAAAAATAAAATGGCTTTTAATGATATTAATTCCGAATTAAATATTTTTCACTTCAAAAAATTAATCTGTTTTTACCATTTATATAGAGAACTGCAATGTATTGGATATTCTTGAGTTTGAAAAATTGCTTTCAAAGAATCTCAGAGTAAAGGAGAGCCTAAATGTATAAAAACCTTTCTTTGTATACAACTTAAGAACAATTGCAAGAATCCAATCAATTATTCTTAAAGCGAGGCTAAGAATATATTTGACATAAGAATAGAGAACTAAGTTATAAGAGTATTGGCAAACACTTTATGTCTTTTTTTAAGTAAAAAAATTCAAATTTTTCTTCATTTTAAACAATTGTGTATTATTCACATAATTATAAAGTCTATTCTTGTATTTCTGTATTTCTCTTAATTTAGTATTTTATTTACCATTTGATTCAGTCTTTAAGGAAAAACTCTTCAATGGAAGCATTTTTTATTGTCAACCAAAACAATACATTAAGAAATTGAATAAAAAGAAAGGAAAAAATTTAATAACAATTTAAGAAATGGGAAGAAAAAAAGAGACAGTATTTCAGTGCATTCAGTCATCTCAAACATTGAGCACAAGAATATTGTTTTGTGTACTTAATCCACGAGTGCTCAACAATTTTTACAAAATTCTATTATAGTTTTGTAAACTAAAAAACAAACACTGAATGCTTTCGAGAAAACCTCAGAGCCCTTGATCCCAATCCTCAACAATCAACACAATACATAATATTATAAGAAACTGTTTTACTATTCTATCTCTTTTCAAGAGGAACGGGAGTTCACGTGTATTAATGCATTAGTTATTTCTTAAAAAAGAAAAGTTTTTAGAGTTTTTTTTAAAGTTTTTTTGACGACATTAATAATTTTAAAAGCTGTTTATGAGGATAGGTTTGGGTACAGTAGGAAGAGTGTCAGCAATGACTTAGATTTTATGGTTTTTTTTGTATAAGAGAAGGGAAGAGACAAAACAAAAGCATTAGATGACGAGTGAAGCGACGGTAAAAACTGTATTAAATTTTTTTCTAAAGCAAAAGACAGAATATATACGCTTTCATAGAGTGGAGGAAAATAGTAGAAAATGCTTATAATTTATTGTAAAAAGTGAGTGGAAATCACTCGGGATTTTGTATAAGTTTTTGTTGTGAATCGTTGTGTTGTAATGTAAAGCTTACTGTTGTGTCTGTTTTAGTGACAACTTTATCATAGTTTACAACTGACAGTCTCTCAGTTTCAATGAATAACTTTATGTATGCTATGAATGAATGAGAGAGAAAATATAATTCAAACAAATAATAGGAACAAAATTGTTTTTTAGGCTAACTATTGTTAAATTCAATTCAAATCACTTGTCAGTTCTCTTAAGTACAAAATATATATATTATCGATAAAAATCAAATTTTTTTCTGTAATTAACCTTTTCTTGTCTCCAATGAATAAGAAATAAATTTTCACTTTTTCCACAATAAAACCTAATGAATAAACTAATAATAAGTTGTGTCAATCCTATTGGCAAATAGAAAATTGTTTCCAATATTGTATTGAATTTGAGAAACGAAATAATGAAGAATAACATAAAACGATTCAATTGTAAATTTGAGGAATAGAGTTGAGAAAAGAAATGCTAGATTTTTATATCTATAATCAATTTGATTGAAGTTTACTTCAATTAGAGTTCAGACTTACGCCTCATTAGAGTTAGAGGTTTGGGAAAAAAATGTGGAAAAAAAGTTTACTCACATCTAAAATATAAAAAAATAGTTACAATAAAATTCATTACACTTTAAAGTGCTTCTGTGTTGGACTGAGAATAAAATAGGGTTTTGAGCCTAACTTTATTTTTTTACTTCTTTTTTTGTTGAATGCAATGAATGAAAGCTTCTATTCATTGTGTCGTTCACTCAACAAAAATGACTGTTGAAACTCAAATTTGATGGCATAGAGAATATTGAGTATAAAAATACTCTTTAAATAAACTCATTTGAGTTGAATTTTTTAGTAGTTTTTGGGCTTCTGTTTGTAATACCAACACAAAAGAGATGTCTGTTATATAACCAAAATGTATATAAAAAAGATGATCAAAAAAATTTCGTTTAGACAACAAAAAACTATAAGTACTGTAAAGAATAAGAAAATAATAATTTAACTAAACTAAGGCACTAAACACATTGTATATGAGTATTGAATTGTTGGATGAATTTATTTTCTTTTTCTTAAACATTGAGAACATCTGAAGATTAGAAGAGGAGAGAGAAGAAGTGTGTGAAAGTTTGATGACTGTTCAGAGATGGTTAATATATAAGGCTATAAGTGCTTAACACACACTCACTAATAATGTTTTGCAAATAATAAAGATTTGCTTTTATTTTTATATATATTTCTTTTTTTACTTTTCCTTTACTGACTTTTTAAAGCCTTACTGTCTTTTTAGTGATCCATCAAAATCAAAGTTGACTTTGAAAATGCCTATTCAATGGCCAACATTTTTTCCGCTTCTTCTTTCTTTAGTTTCTGTACTAAAAAAAATTCTTTGCACACAATATTGTATATTGTGTTGTAGTAATCATTACATTCACTGATCTTTAAGTTACGGTCCAATACTTTATTGTAAAATATGATGAAAAAAATAAATTCTTTTAATACTTACTTTTCTAATAACTATGAAATATATTGTTATATATTGTTGTATATTGTGGGCGGAAATAATGGAATCAAAACCAAAGAGTCAGACATAACTCCGAAGAGAATTATGAGTTATTTTTGAAATTTGTGGCCAAAAAAAACTTCAAACGTAAAGAAGAGTTCACTAAAGCACCATTTCCTTTATTTCTAATATAAGAGAGCACTGGCTATCTCTATCTGCCATTGTTTGAGTGCATTACTACTCCAATAGAGTTCTGAAGTTTTTTTTAATATAAACGCCGACCAAAAAGAACTGGGCTTTATATTTAATATTAGTGTTCTTACACATAGACAGCCCTAATAGAGGCAAAGGCTTTATATGTGATCTACTCTTATAAGAGGTTATATCGCAGTTAAGAAATAAAAGGAAACTTTTAGCTGAGTTTCTCTATTTTGGAAACGATTACATCAATTCTTACTAACATATAAGGCATGTATTATTGTGATCGACGTTGCGTTCATTTGAAGTATAATATCAAAAGAGATCCACTTTCTTGAAAGGGTCACACCTTTTACTTCAATACCAAAAACTATTGGCTTTTGTGTCAAACATTTGGCTTCACTTTTCTTTTGATCCATCGTTGGAAACAATTTTTTCGCTGAAATATATTCAGACAATACATTCAATCGATATCTGGTCTCTGGAGTGGGAAGAAATGTAGTGAAAAATAAGTATCAATACATATCATTACACAAATCATTTTTAGCAAAAACTTCAAAAAATAAGCGAAAATCTATTCTTTCTATTCTTTTGTCACAATTTTATTCCTTTCCTCATATCCTAAGAAAAAATTCTTATATAAGACATAAAAATAAGATCAAAAAATTGGCTCTAAAGCAAAGGTCGAGCGAAGGAAAAAAGAGAGAAAAAAAATTCAATTTCCAATCTCATGCGTCAAATGATATTTGTTTGAAATCTAATTTGAGTTTATTTCTAACTTAGAGTTAGCTCTCACTCATAGAAATGACTTTATTTAGTGTATCGACAGATCTTTTTTCTCAAATAAAGACATATTCTTATGAATCTGTTTTCGAGACTTAAATATAAAGTTCAAAATTCTAATATAGAGTGAGAAAAGTTAGAGAAAGGGATAAGAGAAAGAGAAAATATATCATTAAATTCATAACTAATTTGAAGTTCGAGGCTTTGAAATTCATGAAAATATTTCTTCTTTTTATTATACTTATTATCATTTTATTTATTTATTTTTCAAATTAAAGTTAAAGAACCTCTGAATTGAATGAATGATTTTTAAAGATTTGCAAATCATTTGTTGAATAATTACTTTACTCTAAATTACAATTATGTTTGCTTTCGCTATAATATATACAGAACTATATATTTTATATTTTGACAAATAATTGCAAAATATTTTACTTTTCTTTTGCTATTCTGTTGCCAACAAAAATCCAAACCTAATGTATTCGACATTGAGGTCGACTAAACGAATCGAAACGTGAATTAGTTGTATATATCCATTGTTTGTGATATAAAGTAAACTGACATACATTAAGATCAATCAGTTTCTTATATATACTTTCTTTGAAAGTCTATTGATCTCTAAAAAAAGAGACGAAGAGATAGTTAGAGAAAAAAATTGATTGAAAATAAAAAACAATTGAACTATAGATGACCTTTCGATAAGTTCTTATCATAGAATCAGAAAATCTTAATCTAATTTTCATAACTTCACGATTAAAATCAATATTTAAAACTAGTGTTCATATAAGTGAGAGTAGTCGGTATTGGGGCTCAATTAGAGAGTGGATTCGTGCGCTACAGACAGACCATCACATCCTTTCAGGTTTTACTTTTCTGTAGGGGTGAGTCTACCAGTGCTGGTGCTGAGGCTAACTATCTTTATTTCTGGCAAATGTGTGCATAAATATATAAGACATTTATGTTTCGGTACTTTATTTGACGTTTTTTTGTTCATCTAATACATCATCACATATACATTAGCACAGGCACAGCACAAGCACAGGGCACACATGCCGATCCACCTTATTATTATTATTATTACTTTTAGGTATCAACAAAAGAGACCCAAATTCATAGTTTCAATATTCGTCACCTGTTATTAGAAAAAGAGAAGAGAAAACTTATTTTGAAAATATATACGAATAGAAAGTGAAATGTGATTAATAGACAACTTTTGTTATACATTAGGAATGCTATTACTGTATAACTACTACTAAATGATATTTCTTTCCTAAAATACTCTATTACTCTATTCCGTAACGAAATCCTAGAATAAGTATTAAAAAGATTTGATTTTTTAATTTCACAATTTCTTCATTGTATAAGAACTTCATTCAAGTTTTTTCTTATATCCAATTCATTATATAGACTATAAAAAAAATATTCTATTGTATTGTATTTTCTTTTCTCAATTGTTGCGAAACACTATTTTCAGACACACACAGACATTCTTCGACTTTGCACACAAACAAATAGCACATCCATAGCAGTCATGCAGAACTCATGCCATTAGTTCAAAGTTCGACTGAATTGTAAGTTTTGAAAGTAAAAACTGATTTATATTTATATTTTTCTCTTGTCTTTGAACTTTTGGAAAAGTGAAGAGTGAAAAGAGAAAGAATATAATAAAAGCAAACAATAAATGAAAGTTTTTTTTCTCTCTTAACAAAATTCAAGTCTTTTTTTCTTTATTTTAAGGGTTTCTACTTCTTCTTGTGTTGAAAAGCTTTTTCCAGAAAAAGAAATCAAATTTAATATCAAATGATTTTTGGTTTTTTGATCTAATGGTCTCCTCTTTTCATTTCTGACTTATAATTGCTTAGAAATTGAAAGATGAAATTTTTATTTATTTTAAGAAAACTACTTATTTCTTCCTATTTATGATGTTTTCAATAATAGAAACTCATTTTCCAGAGATTTAAAAAAAACTTTCTTAGACTCCAATATTTCCATAAATTAGTTTCATTGAGACTCCGCATACGGTCTGTTCCAAAATTATAGCTATATTTTGTTGTATACTTTGTAATATTTATTTTGTTTGTAAACTTATAATAAAGACATTTCTTCACAAGTAATAAAAGAAAATTTTTGAATTGAATTGTTTGCTTCAGAAAAAAGTATTATAACTTAAGACTCTCTGTTGTAATACTTATTTCTATTGTAATTTGTTTTTATATTCTCTTCGCAGACAAAATAGAGGTTTTTTGCAACAATTTTTGTTTATTGCACTATAAAAATAAAGCTATAATTTTAATGATTATATCAGAGGAAAACAACTTTTTGATAATTTCTATACTTTTTATTTTTCAGATTCCTTCCAAAAAAACTCTTTTGTGTGCATTTTTTAAAAATTTTAAATCAAAATTCATGAAAAATATTATTATTTGTTATTTCTCTTCCCTTTTATTTAAGACCTGAACATAAATTTAAAGCAAAGTATTTTTGAGTGGCCTTAAGAACACAGTTTGTGTTTGTAATATATATTCCACAATATTTGCATTTAAATAAATAATATGCGGTCAAGAATGACTTGGACTATGTAAGAATTAAGATAAAAACTAAACTATAAGATCAATTTTATTG
>JAQGCG010000094.1:0-10804 GCA_034699285.1 Liacarus coracinus | reverse complement strand
ACACTAATATTAAATGCCTTTTGAATTAATAACATATTTTTGATTTTAAGGTATTTATGATTTGTTCGTCGATTGAATCCAAAATAAATATTTTAAATAAATATGAGATTCAATTGAAGGCATTGGTTCGGAGTGTTGTATACCGAGAGTAATCGGTATCTCTTCCCAGTATTTAAGTCTAGAAAAAAATGAGTTCACGATTGAAAAATCAAGTTCTAGTGACGCAATCAATTACTTCTTATTGTATTAACAAAATATACTCACTATTAGACAGAGTATAGTAATGTATGTCTTATGTGTTGTGCGCTCTTTGCACTGCATTCACATTCCGGAACTGCATTACACTTACAGCAGGTTTAGTAGGGATAACAACATTACATCAACAGATCCTCTCCTCTCCTCTCTTCTACAAGTTTTTTATTTTGGCCAAATTTGGAATCACTAGAGAGGGAGGGGAGGGGAGAAGGAGGAGAGGAGAGGAGAGGAGAGGAGAGGGGAGAGAGAGAGAGAGAGAGAGAGAGAGAGAGAGAGAGAGAACAGAGAATAAAGTTAAGAATGCGAGATAAAGATTATGGAGTTTTTTGTGAGATTAACTTACGTTAACATACCTGTGCCTGTCATGTTTACTTACACAGAGTGCTGTTTGTCAATTGCGGGTCACTGTGTGATGGCTAGAGCTCAGAGTATTCGTGTGTTAAAAAGTGATTCAAAACATAAGTTATTTTGAGCCAAAATTTATTCTAAAAGTTAAGAAAATATAATTTTTAAATGTTATATAATATTTCATTAAAAGTAACTTCTTTTCACTTCCAAACCAATTGTTAACAAATTTCAATACAATGTAATAACTTATAAGTAAACTGAAATAAAACTATTCAAATAATATTTCTTAATTATAAAAGTTATTTTAGTTTACTTTAACTTTTATGAATCAGAACAGGATATTCACAATTATTCCGACAAATATATTACTTTTATTAAATATTTATTTTTCAAAAATATCAAATTTCATACTCAATTTGCTTTATTATATAATTTACTTAATTAAAGTATAATTTATTGATTATAAATCAATTTTTGTTTGGTTTTGCAGACTATTATATATTTATTTGTTTATTATTTAATTAATAACAAAATTAAATATAAATTTTATTTTACCTATTCTTCAGTATAGAGACATATATATTGTTAAATGTCGTTAATATTAAGAATATTATCGATTAAATTGAAACTTTTTAGAAAAGTTCAATAAAAAGAAATAAGAAATTAAGTTTTAAAATGTTTGTAAGAAATAAAATATTATTGAATGATATAAAAGTCAGTTCAAAATAACAAATTAATTTGATGGACAACTTTTTTCTTTATAGAATTTTTCAATTTTATTATTTATATATAATGTTTGTATGAATTCTTAATTCATTCGCTTATTTATGTCTTTATTGTAAGCATTTATTAGCATAACTTAAATTTTGATAAATTAAATTGTTATTAAAATCAGTTAAACTAAACTTTAAAATAAATTGTTTTAACTTCTCTTTCAAACAGTTTTTATTCAAAACATTTTCTAAACTGTGATTAAAATGTCGTAAACAACACCAGAAATAATAAAGTATTATATAATATATAAATAATTTGCTATTTATATCCAAAGCTGATTCGTGAGAAATAGTTGTATTTTCAACTGTCCTAACAATTCTTTAAAATATAGGATAGTTTAAGTCAAGATAGAGTTAGTCTGCATGTAGTCTAGAAATCTATAAATTGAAATATTATCGGAAATAATATATTGAAATACTACTACTTTTGTTTGTCTTTTGATAAAAAACAAGTAACAAAAGCTCTACTTCTCCATTGGCCATACCTGAATCTGAGTCAACATAAAGTTTTTATGTTCATTATAGATAATCAATATCACAAATAAGAAGAAGTAGTTTTATAAACTTCACTTTAATTTATAAAATGATTAAAAAAGAAGATTCTAAAAATTGTGATTTCATTATAAATAATTTTTTATAAACTTAAAAAGTTCTGCATTATATAAGAACTGTAGTGAAGTTCATACTGATAATTTTTCTTATTTATATAATTATAACATGTAATTTAAAGAGTTGTTAATTATAAGTTAAATTGATCCTCATTCAAAATCTTTTGGTTGAATTTATACAATATTTTGTTTATATTCTAATATAATCTTAAATATAAAAATAAATTTGAATTGAAAATAAAAAGTGTATATATTTAGAGATAACAATATAATTGATATGTTTTTACGATTATTTATTTAGTTTTGCTTATTCTTTAGTTTTTTATTCTTATAATAGAATATATGGTTTGCGCACTTCTGGTCTCTCTTCCAATAAATTGTTAGTTAGGATCCATTAATACAACTTATGTGATAATTCAATAGCAATAGGAAATTGTGAATAATCTCGTCTCACAAACAACTAATAGCCAAAAGCATTTCAACAACTATTTTATATATGAATACTCGTTAATCGATTTGAATATAAAACATATATATATTGACTGATCGGTACACTAGAGCTCAAGAGTGGGCTTAAGAATTCCAGTTATGAGTCATCCATACATTTTTCTTATGAACGAATTTTCTTATTTTATTTGCAAATTTTTTCAATACTTATATCTCATGGCATCAAATTTTTTGCTCAATTATTGGTCTGTCTTTAGGATTATTTTGGAAAATTAAAGTTTTCCTAAATCGTCGTATAGATAGCAATGAAGTTATGCTAAATTCACGATAAGAACATTTTATGCAATCAAATAAGAAAAATATAGTCATTAAGACTTTAGAGAAAATATTTAAAAAAATCAGAGAAATAACTTATTCCAATTATGTTAGGGATTGTGTTCTTTTATGGAAAAAAATATTTTTGTTGTATTAATTGAGGAATCAATTGGAGTTCAAGTTATATTTGATTTGTATAACAAATTATTTGTTTCTCTCTTTCTTTCTTAGTTAAGCAAACGAAGCATTTTTTGATTATTTTATTTATTGGAAAAGCATTGGTAAGCGTCAGAAGTGTATCGCAATTTTCAAAGTAATAGTTGCATAAATTAAAACGCAGGCACACAGTGTTAGCACTTAAATATAATAATAACAAGTTATATGAGTTACACTTGAATTCAGAATACTTAGTATAGCATATTATTTTCAGCTCCGGTATACTCTGCAACCTGCCGTCCTGACCCCTGTACAACATTTTGCTATAACGAGTGACTGAGACCTCCCACAAATCGGGGTAGAATTTAGGGGTAGGAAAGCAGCTAGTTTATATATTAGATTGTATTGCGGAAGGTAAACTTATTTTTGAACTTTTTAACTAAGGCTTAAAACTTATCATTTGAAATAAGTTGTGCTATATTTTTATATATATATAACAAACTCATTCCTTATGTAACACAATCTTCTCTCAAAAGTTTTCTCATTCTTTACTTCTTTTTTTCGATTAATTAATTAATTAAATTTATTTTAAAGCAGTGATTGATTTTTTAGACGAAAAAATTTGAAAATTTGTATATTATATCATCAAATTTTCTATTACGTGATTCGAAGATTATTTAATATTTAAATTATTCACTTTTCATCCCATCCTATAATTTAATTGATTTTTTCAAATTCAACAATGAATTGTCATCATATAAAACAAGTAAGTGTTCATTATGTTTGATATAATTTACAGAAAAAGTTTAAGATTTGAGACTTTATTTTCAATAAAATATTTTTGTGTCAAAATAAAAATTGTGTTTCATATGAAGAAATTTGTTTTAAACAATGGAATTATGGAAACGGATTATAATTTAATCTCTATTAATGCCAAAAATTAAATATAAGAAATAATAATAATAATAATAATGAGAACTGAATATTATTTGTAAACAACGAGTATTTCTTTGAGTGAACTTCTAATCCCGACCTTAACCTTATAAACATTAAGCAATTAGTTTTGGTGAACAGTTAAGTTCCCATTTATAGACTTCTCAATGCTTTGTAATACTAGTATTGAGAAGTAGTGTAACTAAAAAAAGTTTATTCCGTTATGTTATGTAATGTCCTTTTGAAAGACATGCGACCGACACAGCGAAACGGAACCGGCGTTAAAAACTATGTTTCCAACATTGACCTCAATTCCAAAGACGATGTGATGTGAATTCTAAATAATGACCAAATTTTTCTTCTTTTATTTTTTTCGCTTATTTTTTTGAAGTCTATGTGAATGAGTATTACGGATATGAAAACTATGAAAGCTATGTTTTGTGCACTAAAGCACTCGATTTTTTAGACAATAATTATTGTATTATTAAATCTAAACATAAGTTTGAGAATGTTTTAACAATTCTTTTCTCTTTGCACTAAAGGTTTGTCTATTACTGTTGGCCTCATTGGTGCTGTCAATCGCAGAACAGTCACAACAGTTGAATACAAATGTCAATGAAATCGATGATAAATTGCCAGAAAAGCCCGAACCCCGACAAATAGGGGTTATGCCCTATGGCTGGCTTCAACCGGCACAAGCAGTAGCAGCCGCTCCTCCCGTCTCGAGTTCTTGGGGATCGTCATCGCCCTCGTGGTTGTCGTCAAGTGGACAATCACTGCTATCGTTGTTGAGGCCAAATGTGGTCGGAGGCAGACGTTCATCGTTGACGAGTCGATTGCGAAATCTGATGAATGCATTGTTTTACAGGTGAATAATGTTATTTAAATTACGGCTCATTTTAAGGCCAATTGAAGAGTAGTTGCCTTTTCTCACCAAAAGCGGGTCATTTCTTAGGCGTGAAACCACATCTCCTTATCTGACTTCTGGATCGAGTTTGAACTATGCCTTCCGTCCGCCGCCTTTTGGTTTTAGTTCTGGTTTTCCAACCACTGGACTCACATCAGCCTTAGGCAATCAGAACCTCTATGGCTCGGCTTCTTCTTATAGACCAGTAGTACTTCCAAATTTTGGTTCAGCGCCGGCAGATTGGAGTAATTATAAACAATATGGATCTAATGGACAAACTTCATATTCGGGATCGGCATCACTGCCGGCCAACTGGAACTCAGGCAGTAGTGGCACAGGCACTCAGGCCGGAGCCATTTGGAACAGTGGTTCCCAAGCGGGCTCTGGTTCTCAATACTCTGGATTGAGTTCGTCCTCATATCCTTCATATCCCAGTGGAAGTTCCGGTTCATCGAACGGTGCATATCAAGCATCTGCTTCTAATGTCTATCCCAATACATCATACCAGCGCTCATCAGTTAACACATATAGCAAACCCCAAACCAGCGCAAACACTTCAGTCTCATCATCTGTTTCATCCTCCTCCTCATCTTCTTCTTCCTCTTCATTACCGAATACAAAATCTTCAGGATATCAATCAAAATAAATTAAAAACTTTTTACTAAAAAAAAACTTTTCAAACAAAAAATATTTCTTATAATTTAAGAAAAAGCTTTTAATTTTATTCATTTCTGTAATTAAATTAAATTATTATTAATTAATTGAATTATTTTATTGTTCGCCTTTAATCACATTATTTTTTTAATTATTATTTTTATTTTTAAAATAACTATTTATAGAAAATACATTTTATTTGAAATAAAAATACAGTTTTTCTGACATAAATTTGTGAATTTTTATTTTATTTTATAACAAATAGAATGAATGTGTTTAACAAAATTGAGTTAAACTTTTTTGTGTCTAAATTCCCGATCTTTATCTCAAACTCTTAAGAGAGTTAAAAAGACATTTGATTCTGAGAAACATTTTGTTTTTTCTCTCAAACATCTAATTCAATGATATCTTGAAAGGATCTAAAACTGAAAATAAAGCACTCCTTATATACTTGAAGTCATATTTATGCCAAATTAAGATCATATTTAGTTTTAGTTGAATAGAAAAAATATTTGGCAAAAAACATAAAGAATTATTTTATGAGAGACTAAACTTTTTTTCCGATACAACAAATTATTGTATTTGAAAAATAAATTGAAAAATAATTAAAAACTCATTAATGTTTCTGAAAATAAATTCTTTAGTTTTTTTTTATTCGACAGAATGTAATTAAAAATGACAACGAATTTAGATAATAATTGACATTTCAGAGTAAAATAGTGGCAGATTTTCATTAGTTTAATCATTTCATCAGTTTTCAAGACAATGAATCGTTTTGTTTGATATAACTAAACATTGTTTTGTTTTCTAATTATTATTATTTTGTATTTTTATTGACAATCATTTAGTTTTAGTTTATGTCAATTGTAAGTAAAATTCAAATGTGTTTCAAAATGAAGTGAAAGCAATTTATTATTGTAATACTATGGGAGTCATAAACTACTGTTACCAATACTAAACAAGTAAATAGGTTTTAGTGAGAAAATAATGTTAATATATGTAAAAATTTGGAGAATATCCAAAATGAATTAGTTCTGGAACTTCAAAATATGAGAGAAAAATCTTGTGAAGAGTGAAATAAAGTGTATGATAATGACACACATACATCTTCATCGTATAAGAAACACCCGGTCCTCTCTATCTCTCGGATAGTATAAGAAGTTTATTTATATCGAAAAAAAAACTGTTTGCAAAATCCAGAAATATATCTTAAAACTAACAGTAGGCAAATAAAGGAATACAAATGAATATTCCACTGTGCAATCATAAATAAATTTATAAATCTTTAAAAAATTATCATTTATATGTAGATCTATAAAATTAAATAATTTCTAAATAAAATTTTAGAT
This sequence comes from Liacarus coracinus, assembly GCA_034699285.1. Classification (NCBI taxonomy): domain Eukaryota; kingdom Metazoa; phylum Arthropoda; class Arachnida; order Sarcoptiformes; family Liacaridae; genus Liacarus; species Liacarus coracinus. The sequence continues at coordinate 4,059 of JAQGCG010000094.1, read as the reverse complement.
TTAAAATAGCTACATAATCTGTGATATTGTTTATTAACAGGAATGGCCAAGGTTAAATTAGATTATATTAAAGTAAATTTAGTATGGACTCTATAGATTAACCATGATCACGAACCAAAAACTGTAAACTTTCTTACTATCATTTACATGTTATATAATTGGCTTCAGTTGAAAGATAAGGAATTTAAGAATAGGAAGCTATGAAACAATAAACAATTTGATTCATTACTTCTACTTTTATAATAATTTCCGTATTATTAATGACAACAAATAGTTTATAACAATATTGGGTTCACTCTAAGGGACAAAATAAACACCTAATTATTTATTAATTTATATTTTTCCTAACTCTTATCTTTAGGGGCACTGAACTATTTGACCACCAGTGATATTATGTCTAATATAGCGAAAAATTACGATTCACTGAATTAATAAATAATGTTTTCCAAGAAATATCTAATTATAGACGAGTCATAGAATCTAATGATAAAAATGTTTGTTTGTTATTGAATAAAGAATTCATTCAAAAGGAATGAATGAAAAGTTATTTTTTGGTGAAAGTGTGAGAATATTTGTGCATTTTATGTAAATAATAGCGCTCTTTATTTCAAAATCTCAGATCAAATTTCATAAGTTTATTAATTTTTTGGCGCAAACTATCCATTACTTTGATTGTAAACCACGAGATCGCTGTTCAGGTATTGTATGGTTGTATTGATCCGAAGAAAAGTTGTAAAACAAGATTTGCTAAAAACACAGTGTATTGTGTTTGAGGAGCGAAAAGTTTGAATCATTCGGACCAATGGTACTAAAGTATGAATCCGTTGGAGCACTGGTTCTATTGGATTGAATGTATTGCACAAACTTATAGCATAGCATTAGTTATATATAAAAAGAAGAAAAATCAATAATATGTCAGCGCATATGAATTGAGACACAAATATTCTGGAAATTTAAGGCTTTTGAGGCACTATTGGAGTAATTGTATTGCTTTATCGCATATATGTCTTATATATGGCGAACATTTGATTTCATATGCAAAAGCAATTGAGTTCTGTTTTGACCAATGATTTCAATTCTGTTGGTTAGTTAAGAGAGAATATATTGAAATGAGAGAGAATTATAGCTTTTAAGCTCTATTGCAATTGCATTTGGGCTAAGGCACTGTGCACTACATCCACAGAGTGTGTGTTTTGGTGTGTTGTGTCTGTATTACCATTGCCTGCATTGCATCTAACCTTCAGTACAGTGTTTGTGCAGTTGATCCGACAGGTTATAGTGAATATAACTGCAGCCGAAGGGGCTTTGCTATTATACAAAGCGCCAAAGCATAGAGTTGTAGAGTTGGCTCAGCTTTAGCTCAGAGTTCTGCCATCGAGTAGTGTATATACGTTTGATTGTGTGTTCGCAAAGCACAGCACAGGGAAACACAGGCTTTACTCTCACATCTCTCTCTATTGTGGCGGTTGTCAAGTCTTGCAGAAGTGAAGCCAGTTTTCAGACACAACTGAACGCCACTCCAATACTATTATAGTTTGAATTCAGCAAAAGCCGGTTGGGTTGGGCACAAACCTAATTCAATACAATTATTATTACTTTTTCGTTGTATTTCTTCTAAATTTTTATTTTCTTTTGGATATAATTCGGAATCAAATTCTCTTTCGATTCTTTCAACGATTTTTTAATAATATTTAAGAATTTTTAATGAATAGTAATTACTATTCAATAAACTATTCTTTAAATTCATTGTGTATTCAACGAAAACCAATACAACCTTTGCTTTGTATCGTATTTTTTGAACATTAGTGCCTAATATTTGATTGAATTTATATATAAAGTTCATATAATTCGCTATAATTTTGGAATATTTTACTAATAGTGCTATTCATTGGTTCACTCATTCATTATATATAATAATTCATAACTAGTGTGCGATTTCGATATCAATTCAATTTAGCAAAAGATTTCAACTAAAATGAAGAAATTAATGAATTTATTTAAATTATTGCTAACTTTATTGTATTGTTGGACAGCAGTAATTGCCACAAATGTTTACGACCAGTTAAATATAGAACCAGACCTTTCAAAGGTATGACAAACAATATATTCAATTATATCTATTCTAACAATTCTTACTAATCTTTTTTTGTTTCTTATATTTCTTTTTTGTTTTTCTATCTTTTTTCATATCCTTTTTCAATGTTATCCACTTTTGAGTTCAATTCAAACAATATATTTGTCTTATTTTCCGTGTTTTGTGTATTCAGTTCACGGGTAGTCATCCCAACAAAATATTGTATCAGAATATTAGCACAATATAGCAAACTATGGTTATTATAATTCTGTAGGCTATATATAAGCTAAAACAATCATTTATCTTCATTAATCCTTTTGTTCCTGTTCCTATTTTATATCCTTTTTCCTTTTAAATTTTAATTTATATTATATTAATTTATTTATTGGAAAACAATTTTAATCGATATTCAAATCTTTGAGGAAAACATATATAAATATATTTTATTTATTGAAGAAATTAGTGAAAAACACTTTTTGAGGTGATTTCATTAGAAAAGCAAAGAAACACTCATTTTTACGACATCTCATATATACTCTTAAGTGTGACTCAAACCCAATAGCAGAACAAGTAGTGTTGAAAAGTGTTTTTAAAACAAAAAAATTTCCTTTTTTTCACGTTTTCAAGGATTTCACTCAAAAATAACTTAACATTCATTGCGTATCGAGTTTTCTATCATTTCTTAAATTAAATGATGCACTCATTCACTCATTCAATCCATTGATTGCTTATTTAATTTGTTTTATGAAAGAATTTTATTTCTTTATTAAAAATATTAAATCTAAAGAAATATATTTTTTATTTTGATTCAATTGCATTGATATACTCTAATTAGCATATGATTTGGAAATTGATTTGAAATTTTCAAGTTTCTCAGCACTGGTTTATTCACTACACCCCTACACCCCATACGTGCCTCAATGCTGTTTACGCTTTGATTTATAATAATATTATCGTTAAAAAAGCATTTAAATCCAAGCAATTTTCTCAATGCATATACACTTGTATTGAAAGCAATGATTCATTTGTTAGCTTTTAAAACAAGCCTTTCCTAACTTTGCTAATTGATGTGCAAATACAATGTAATTCTACTCTTAAATTCTTCATAATTTTAAACAACACTTTAATTATAATCATTGCTATAATACAAGTGCAGAGATGTGACTAATTAGCGATCGATTGATGAATTAATTTGTTTATGAAATGTGAAAATATATAACAAATAAGCGGTTCATCACTTGAGTGAGAGATGAGGAGAATGTATGCGATATTAGACTTCCGGTAGTCTTATATATACTGTTAGACAATGGTATATATTGTTGGCTCATTTGGACAACAAATTGATGCCCAAATGCTTTGCTATACTCCTATCCTATTCTCTTTGGAGTATTGAATATATATTATTAATAAATATTATAGAGTATTGAGGAGTGGATGCACTTCTGGTCGAAGTACCCGCTGAGCACTGCGTTCTGTCCTCTACTCTACTCTATGTGCTGTCCAATTGAATACATTACACAATTGCATATATTAGAGGCAATTCTGATTTGTGGCACTCTATCACTCCATCACTATATGAGTGAATGGTATTAGAGAATGAATGGAAAGTTTCATTGAATGTGTCTTTATATCGTTATATCGTTTATATCGCTTATAGTCTTCATTCCTAACATTTTGCCGACATTTTGTTGCGTTTGCGTTCACTCAAGTGATTCACTTTCATATAATTCTCAGTCAACCAAACTATCTCTACAGCGCTATACCAATGCGACCTTAACCGGCATTTTTAGTATTCGGGGTGGGGTCTCATCACTGCACCACTGGATTCGCCTCAATCAATACCATCCATACTATGCCTTAATTTTGCACCTTTTAGTTAATTATAATTAAAACAGAGAAGAAAAAGGGCCTAAAAATTAGAGGACTTGTGAAGAAATAATTTGAATTAATTTCAATCATTAGTGACATTAATCCTAATGAGAGAT
>JAQGCG010000093.1:0-10808 GCA_034699285.1 Liacarus coracinus | reverse complement strand
ACTAACTAATAGACACTCATTTATGTTTGACTAAACAATATTTGTTATAATATTCAAACACTGTTTGTTCAATGAATGTATAGTTAAACTAATGTAGAATTGATGAAAACAGAATACAATAATTCTTTAAGAATAACTTAGCTCTGGGTTTAAATATTTTCATTATGTGTGAGTTATTGATTCTGAAATATGTATATTAAACTTTAACACAGAATAGGCATATTAGCCCGGGGCCTTTATTGCCTTTTAGTTTAAGCTTTAGAACTTAAAGTTTACACTTCACTCAAAAATATTCTAAATTTTCATTTCTGATTAAAAATTTAAATTCAAAAAAAATATATTCTCCGGAGATATAAACGAAATAACTTTTTTTCTATAATTTCATAGATTTTCATTAATTTAAAATTTTTTCAAAACTCAAACCATTTATAACTAAACATTGAAAATAACTGTAGAAATGAATATTTAATAGCGAATAGGAATTGAAATAATTTGTTTGTTTAAACTCGATTTTGTTTAAGTTATTTTAGTCTAAAATTCTTAAGAGAATCAGAATTTTTATATGAATTGAATAAATTATTGCTAACATTAAATTTTATATTGAATTCAAGTTTGAATATTAAAATCTCTTAATTGTATTTTTATGAGAACATAAAATAAATTTTTATATTCACAACTCATTATATGTGGCTTTTATATCGATTGGAGTGTTTTAAAGCAACTAATGTTAGATAAAATATTTGTTCTCTTCTGAATCTTTATATAACTCATATACAAACACTGGGTTATCTCATTTGTCAGTAATTATTTTTAATCGATCACAAAAAATAAATTGAAATATTTTTGTTTTTATTTGTATTATGTATTTATAACGTTACCTAAATTTAGAAAACAGCAAAAGCGATGTAATATTTAAAATATTAAAGAAAAATCTAGTTGTTTGGAATTTAATTACATTTAAGATTTTAATTTATATTAATTTATCCATACATTCAATAATATTCTTCAAATTATAAAATCCAAATTTACTCATGTATTGGATTCTTTCATTTACTTCTTATCTAAAACAGTGCTTTATTTGATTGCTTTACAATTGACTAATGTTAAGGATTGGAACTGTGCTAAAGTATTGTTATGAAAAACTAAATCCTTTAAAAGTCCTTCCAAGGTATTCATATTATGTCTATGTGCACATAATGAGATAATTAGTATTATACCATGTTATTTTATAGCAATAATTGCAATAAAAGCATTTGATATTAGAGGTATATTTATTTAACCTTTGCCTCAATAACTGGTATTTTCAGAGAACTTTTTAATATTTATTATATGACTTCTGCAATGAATTCTATTGTGTAATTCTGTTTCATTTATTATATGAAAATCTTAGTGAAGAGATGTACGAAATGTATTAGAATTGTCTTTGTATTCATTCTTTAGTGCAAATGGTGTGAAGAGTACAACCCATTTGAATGAAGCAAAGTGTTGGTGACACCTGTCTTACTATATAAGCTAAGAATATTTCTTATATAAGATCTTCTTAATATATATAATATATAAAAATATAGAGAGAGAGACATTTCAATTATTTTTATCAACTCTTGGCTCGAAATTTAGATTCAATGCTGTGCTTAAAATTGAATAATAATGGAGACAATGGATGCACACAATTATTATAAAAATGAATTTTAATGCCTATTTTACTGAATATTTACCAACTTTTTTAGATTAAATGCACAGAAAGTACTTTCATTTATTTTAAAAACTTTAGTCCTTTTATTATAAATAACATTATTTGAGAATCTTTTATATATATTCTCAAAATTATATTATTTGATAATTAAAAGTTTAGAAATAAACAAATTTTTATAGAATAGGATAAACAGATTTTTTTTTAAGAATATAAGGTTGTGTTTGTGATAGAGATAAGAGAATTTATGGTAGATTTTGTAGTCAAAAATTCAATTTTTATTAAAATTTTCGATTTGCTTATTCTACTCGTCTTTACCATAACTTTCTAACAATGTATATATTATTTGATTGTATGTCTCCTAAAGCACTATAGAAACACAATTTTACGAAATAACAATATTTAAATTTCTTTTACCAGAAATATATATTATATCATTTGTATATTAAGAGGTATATGATATGTATTTATTCAAGAACAGTACAATTAGTCCATTAGTGCATTTGTAATCACTCAATAAATTCAAGTATGTATAATATTTGAGCCCACATACCTCCTAATCGGATGATTTTTCACACAAATCTTTTTGCAACAGAATTTATAAATGTACAAAAATATGGTGCATTTTTTACTGTATTTCATTCCATCAATTCTCTATTGACTGAGTAAAAAATCCCAATCCAAACATTCCAAGAATTCTAAAATTAAATTATTAAACACTATTTTATGTTATTTATAATTTTGACATAACTTTTATAATATATTAATTATGAACTGAATTAACTTTTTAGATTAAAAATTGCCCTATTTAACTCCGCAATTGCCAGATTAGATAAATGAAATTAAAACTTTGAACAGATTGGCGATGGAAATGAACTTTTTTTTAATAAACTAAATTATATTAATCTATAAAACACATAAATATCCAAATTTTGAAAGTCTTTGCTTAATTGTTATACTGATATACAGTTAAGAGAAATTCAATTTGAACGGAGTATATAATTGGTTTTGAAACCAATATATTAATCTTTAATATGATTAACATATTTTAGTTATAGATTAAAATTTACTTTTAGTAAACGTCAATAACTACTGATAATGAATAAAAAAGTTCGTTAAAGTTAAGAAATAACAATTTTCATTAGCATTAATACAATGAACAAATTTATTATATCAATGATTGACATATTGGAGGTTTCAAAACCAATTATATACTCCTTTATGATTAAATTTGTCTTAACTGTATATAAATATACTGTAATAATGGATAAAAGTTCAGTTCATAAAAGTTAATTAGAAATTTAAAGGAATATTATATTAATATTTGAAGTCAATTAGAATATTCCTGAAATAACATTTTCAGACACTCTTCTATTAGTGAAGAGAAATGTAAGTCAAGAGAGATTATCTGAAAATTTCAATTATTTCAGTTTACAGTAGAGTATATGTAATGGAGTGAACAAAATATTTAATCTTTAGATCAGTTTATATTTCAAAACAAAGACATTAATTCATATCAGAATTGAATAGAGTATAGAATTTAATTAAACTTATATTTATTCAAAGAATTCGAGACACGAAGTGATTGTCTTTGGGAACAGCACTTCGAGAATCGAGTATTTTTGTTGAGTTAGTCATCAATTTATGTCATATATAACTCACCGCCGAGTTTAAGATCGAACGGATCCTTCGAAGGGTTTTTTATTGCATTCATTCTGACAACAGGTCCGTCGGCACCAATCAGTCTCGTAGCCCCACCTCCTCCGCCTCCTCCACCACCTCTTCCACCTCTGCCTCCACCTCTCATACCCCCTCTCATAGGGGGTCTCATAGAACGGGGTTGTTCTGCAGGCAATACACGTCTTCTCTTTTTTGGCAGTTTAGCCCTGGCCTGAGTGTGCGAATAGAACATTGCAAAGTTGGATACGATTACAGGCACTGGCAGTGCGATCGTCAACACACCCGCCAATGCACACAACGCCCCCACAAACATCCCGGCGTAGGTCTGGCGAAAGGAGTGAAACATCAATTTAATAATGGACTGACATATAAACACATTACTGTCAATACCTTGGGTGCCATATCGCCTGATGTGATGACATGGACAGGGCGTTAAAATTGATATAAATTTAGATAAATTATTTATATTCTCATAAATTAGTCTTTAAATAAAAATTTGTTTAATTATTAATAATTACTCTAAAAATAATTAGATTTTTTCAAATATATTGTAAAAATGGTTTTTTGCTATTTTGCTAATAATAGTGATGTCTATATGAAAGCTCTTAATGTGCAGACTTGAGACCGGCATCTGATATGATGTCTGAACTTTTCAATCTTCTGAATGATTGAAAGTCAGAATTGGTTTGAGAGTCGATCCGTCAGTTTTGTCAAACAAAACTAGTGTTGAGTTTGGTATAGCATTAACTCAAGTGTAAAGATTTAAAGAGATTTTGCACAACAGTGTTAGTGAAGAAGAAAAAGAAAAGCAAAGAAATGCAATAGTGTTGTAGTTATAGTGTTGTACTAACCGTATCCAACAGTGGTCATTGTGACTAATGCCCACCACAGGCCCAGTGGTATTGAGTTGAAGTCATTGTCTGGATTTGATTGTATGCGTTCTGCGTAATAGACTAAACTGGCAAAGATCACAATTCCGAGCACCAAAAAGAATACCAATAAAATCAATTCTCCGGCACTGGCTTTAAAAGTCTGTATTAAAATTTTGAGTCCCGCTGAATGTCGGGTCAATTTAAATAACCTCATAATTCTAATAATTGAGAAAAACTCTAATATATCCGCGTTTTCCAGATGTGAATAAAAGTTTTGTAAAATTAAATCGATGTAAAACGAAAGAGTGGCGGTTATGTCTATTACATTAACAGCACCTGTAGTGTTGGGTTTGCACAGGAATAGGAATTGGAAGAAAACACAACAAAACAATTTAATCAGTAATTGATATAAATTTATACTTTGTTTATACGACTAAAAGCAAACTTAATGTAAAAAACTTCTGAAAATAATTTGATTAGAGATCAAAACTAAAGAGAGAGAAAAGAAATCCAAATTAAATACGAGTTTACTCTGTCTTTAAATGTGAACTGAAATTAAATCCAATTTCAAAAACAAAAATCCGTTCAAAGAGTACTAAAAAAATGTTAATACTCTCAAAATAAATAGTGAAAAAAGAGTAAATTAACGAATAATAAAGAATAAAACATTGAAATAACGAGTAATTTAAAGCAATCATTAGTTGGAAGAATCAGAGCAAACGTCTTGAGTAAACATTATTTAGGAAAGTAGTGATAGGAATATAAGAAAATGTGTTTGAATACCTTTAATAAAATTAAGTTTGCTTGGTGATGATGTAAATCGTGTCAGAATCTCAATAGTAAACCAGGCATTGCAAACACACTCGATGTAAAAGAAGGCCTCGTGTGGATTGGTTTGTGTTTTATCCAAAACCCATGACTGAGAGATGTTTGTCGTCCAAACAGTTATATTTTTAATCATTGGTACTCTCATATTGGGATGAGTTTTCAGACAAAATGACAAAATTGACACACATATGAAAAATACGGACATAACGCCAATCACCTGTTAGGCAAATACAAGATAAACAAACTTATTATCACATCAGCACCTCTTGGCTTAAGTATTCGGGTTATCGGTAATCAATAAAATAGCTTTTGTATCAAAAAATAATATATTTGTATAAAAAATAATGCTTTAGTCTTATATAATAGCAGTATTTTATTGCTCTCGATATTAAACACTCATTCCCTGTCTCTACTATATAGGGATTCGCATATTTTCTGATACTATAATACTCCACAGAATAGTCTAATATTATAAGTAGTCTTTAATCGATATTTTCGATTCAAATATGCATAAAATCTGTGACATTAAACAAATTTAATATAATTTTGTTTATGTCTACACCAAATATAATATAAGGAGCGTTTATTTTTATTCTCGCTTTCAAAGGAAATGAAGATAACTATTTTGGTTTAATACATCCCACTCCTATTAAGGTCAATAGCAAAAGGAAGAAATATTTAATAGTTTGCACAATTACACAATTATCACTAAAGAAGATAGATATATGCAAAAGGCCAGTGTGTTCTATGGTACAGGCAAAATGAATATCCTAGAATGTAACATGGTGAATCCATGGAATGAAATTCATTTCGCTAAATTTTACTTTCTTCGATTTTTTATGTAGTTCTGAAATATTTTGATGAAAGTAGAGATAAACTATATATATGTTAAGTCTTGTTATGTTTTAATGTACGCATTGTTAACATTAGTTCACATCTTCGCAGCAGTTATTTCTCATCGATTCAGTCGATTGCTCTTTATATAGTATTTGTGCCGCTCTTTTCGTGTTATATTATTTGTGTGACTAAACAAATAAAGATATTTTTTTTTAATTTGTTTTACTCTCTTTTTATATTCAGATTCTGAGTGAATATAATTAGATTTTGATGACATAATTATCACTTGTTATTATACTATTGTTTCAATTAATAGCACTCAAATCAATTCAAAGATATTTGTGTTTAAGGGAACCGAAAAGTTAGATTTGTTCATATATTTTGGTATTTCATTTTTTATTGTTTGGGAAGGGATTGTGGCCTTTGCTAAGCTGTTTTAGCTTCAGATTTAATAAAAATAAAATTGTGTTGTAATCAGTAATAAAAGTAAAACTGATTACATAAGCGCATGTAATTTACAGTATATGTGTTCTTCAAGTTTTATTATAATACACTAAAAAAAATAATTAAACTTTAATAGACTTAAAAAAATAGTAATTTTACAAATTTATTATTATTCATAATCTCTTAAGCAGTAATTTTTAATCTCACATAATGTTTAGTCCAATTTGTTTCATAAACTTTGGCCTATTTTTATTAGTAGTTTTAAATTATTGCACTAAAACATTGAATATATTTCAACAAAGAATTTAAAAAAAAAAGATTATTAAAGGCTCTCAAATGACAAAAAATTGTGACAATAATGTGTTAAAATTGTGTAAATTTTGACTCATGTCATACAGAATAAGGTCTAAAATTGATTCAATTTATAGAAATTGGCAAATATTATACGATATAATGATTTGTATGAAAAGTAGTAAACACTTGTAAATGATATATAAAAGAAAATGAATTTGAATATCAATTTACTTTAGCAGCATTTGATGAGTAGGGCTCGTCTGACAGCGACCACAGTTTAGGTTTGAGTTTCTGCCAACAGGAAAGTGTGCCGTTTAGGTAGTCGTCTTCCATTCCAAACTTTCGGGCTATTTCTTCATCGCTTGGCTTCTCTGTGTCTAAGTCTAACCTATCGAGAACTGCCAGTGTTTCCTGAGTGTCCCGATGCTGGGTATATGTCATCCAACAACAGGGCTCGACCTATAGTACACACAAAGTATAACAAATTGGAAAATAATTTAATTTACAAATAAAAAGATAAATACTTGATTAGAGTCGAGTCCCCAGAACTCTAGCTCTTCTTCGAATAGAGGGCCACAAACATCGGTTGGGTAGTGAAGTTTTCCTGTGCGGTAGTAATTGAGTATTTGGCCGAAAACGCCTTTACAGTGAAGTAAAATTATAATATTTATTAATATTAAAAAATAAAAATCTAATTTTTCAAAGCGTTATATAAACAGTTGATAGGAAAGGAACGTTTGGGAGGATTGGGAGGTTATGTATTCTATTAAGTGGTATATAATTTATGCATTATTTTATTTATGTTTAGAATACATAAATAATAAAATTTTCTTAATTCTGTATAAATTACTTTTTTAATCAATTTTCGTGAATTTCTTAAGTTTTATTAGAGTTTAAGATAAATATTTTGATTCAATGATTTTGACTCAAATATAATAGATTTAGAATTTATAGGGAAAGGGAAGGAAATTGCTTTTCGTTTTTAGTCAAATAAAAAATTACTTCTAATCTGAATAAACATTGTTTGCATTATATAAAACATACCCGGGTGTCGATCGAAGAAATATTCATTCATAACTGGATCATAGTTGGCCAGGGCTTCTGTTAGTCTCGATAGTCTGGTCGCCGGAATCTTTTTTAATGTGGCCTTTAGTTTACGAGAAAACAAAAGCATTATCCTATAGTTGTGTCACTTCTAATTCAAACTAATGGCTTAGAAAATGAAGATTTGATGGAAAGAAAAATATCAAAACACAATTGAAGAAAAATATTAGAAAAGACTTTTGTTTAGAAACCAATTTATTTCAAATCATAATAAAAAAAAGACTAAACAGAATTTCTGTTATTCAGAATTGAAATCTTTTTTATATAAGTGAAAGTTTTTCTAAAAATTAGCTCTATTAGAATTTCTAAAAGCATTATGGATTAGTTTTTAAATTTTTAGAAATAAATAGCAACTAATTTATTAATTATATAAAATATAGACAGAAATCTCCAGATAATATCATTAATACAAAAAAGATTATATTAAAGAATTTTAGAGGAGGTAAAGGGATAAATAAAAGATAGAACTATCTTGAAGAATTTAGGTGTTTAGTTACAGTTTATATAAATTGTAACAAAATTGTTACAGAATATAGATTAAATTATAAACTTATCATATAGTTTACAGAATTTTTTAAAATTTCAGAGTAAATGAGTATTTTGGGATACAATTCAGTTAAATATTTTTTAAAAATACCCATGATACTTTTGGGAATATTCTAAATTTTGCTGATTAAATAAATTAATTGAAAGTAATTATTTAACCAATCTATTACCAAATTTTAATAGTTCCAAATACCTATTTTATTCTATAATATTGTCCAAGTTCATTTTAGAGTTGATAGACTTATTGAAAGGTTTAATATTTGAAAATTTGTTTTATATTAGTTCAGTAGAAATTGATTTGAAATAAATATCTCAAAAACTTTAATTTAATAAAAAAAGAAGTTTTGTTGAATATATATTGTTTAGTCCTCTTTTCATATGACACACAACTCATTCAATGAATAAAAGAAAAAATTTATATAAATCAATAAAACAGTAAAAGAATTTTAGTGCGAAAATCGAAATAAAAATCATGTGTTATTCACTTATATTGTATTGTTTTATATTCAACAAACTCTACAAAACATAAAAAAATTGTTCATTTAATTGAAACTAATTTAGTAAAAAAAAAAATTATTGAGAATTAATGATAATCTGAATAATATTTATTTGCATTCATTCATAAAAATCTATTCATTTGACAATAAAACTCTTGAACTAACAATTAAAACAATAGGAGAAATGATAATTAATTTAAGATATATAATGAAAAGACAAAATATATGAACTAAACACAGGGTTTATATAAGAATAAAGTCATATTAAATGATTGATATGTATTATGAATGGATGAATACCTTATAGGTCTCGTGACGAATACCACCGACATTAAGGACTACTCTATTTTCTGTATCAACGTTTGGAGCGTTCATTATATTTATGAATGAATTTCAATTTATTTCGACCACAACTCGATTTCTTACATAATTTAATAATTTATTTGGTTTTATCATTAGATGAGATGAGTTTTTCTGATATGAAGTCTTGGCATCACTTACACCAACCATCAAAATGAAGATAACAATTGTTGTGCCGCACAGTGGGGCCAATGAGCAAATCAATAACTGTATAACAACATGAAAACTCAGGGCATCTTAAGAACCATTAGCTTTACGTTCTTCGCTTTCGATGATATAAGAGAAACCTTTTAGTCATTATTAGCCGATATCTGGAAATTGAATAATAAAGCATTGATTATAACTGTCAATGATATCTCATTATAAGACCTAATATTATATTAAATCAAAACTTTGTGAAAAATATAAAAATATGATTAAAACATGTTCTCAACACAAATATCATATAATTTATTGAATATTTCAAAAGTTTTGTTTTTTGAATCGTATTTTTTATAAATCAATATAAAACATGACATGAGTTTCTAAAGTACTCTAAGAACTCAAGAAATCTCTAAAGAAATCAAACAAAAAAAATTGAAATTTTAGTTATAATATTCTGCAAAAGAGGAGAATATAAAGATAAAGAACAAACAGAAATCCAAAGTCCGGCAAATATAATAATATTCTGTTTATTCACATAAACTACTCTATTATTTGCGATTTTCTAAAGTTTACAAAAATATTGAGGAAATAGATCGAGGATTCTGTGTCCGACAGCTCTGATCCCATATTCAATTCTAAGTATGGATAATGTGATAAAATTCTAGATTCAAAAAAATATATGGATATATATTTATATACAAATGTCAAAAAATGTTGTGACAATAATTGAAGAATTTTTAAAAATTCACATAAATTTAAAAACTTTATATAACAATTGGAAATTTCTAAAATTTATTTATAAATTCTATGATATTTTTATAGTAATTTATTTAATGATTACATTTTAGATGAAAAAAGTTAATAATATGTCATATATTGGTATCAATTTTCAAATCCTGTATATTAATTAAAAGTAAGACTGAAGTGAAATAAATATAAATTAATTAGACATTTATATACCTTTGGGAAAGGGAGTGGTGTTTAAACTCAAGCTTCAAAAAATATCTGGAGTCAAAATATTAAGTTTATTAAATAAAGTTAATATTTATAGTATATAACCTTTTTTAACACTAATACTTCATATGCATTATGTCTGTTCTCATCAAATATACAAAGAATCGAGAATTTCATGCTTTTGTGAATTTGACAGAAATGTTCTTTCATTCAAACCCTTATTATATAATTTGATTTTGTTGTTAACATTGATTTTAGGAATAAAAGAAATCAATTAAAATATTATAAATAATATTTAATGAAATAAAACAATTCAATTAAAGTAGAATATAATCAAAAGTAAAAATAATTCGAGAATATATAGAAAATAAAAATTTTTGCCTTTAAAATGAATCTCATATTTCTATTGGAGAAGAATTATATAATGAAAGCAAATACTTTTCGAAATGAGAGAAAAATTTTGTATTTCAGAAATATTTTAATATTTATGAAGATATGATGTATTAGTAGTCTTAGAATTGCCGGAAATTTATTACAAATGAAAGTCAAAGAAAAGAT